>PVLC010004125.1:0-55000 GCA_004027655.1 Graphiurus murinus
TACTGGGGATTGAACTCGGGGGCATTCTACCTCCGAGCTATACCCCCAGCCCTATATTTTTTATTCTTTATTTTGAAACCGAGTCTCACTAAGTTGCGGAGTGCCTCACTAGGTAGCTGAGGCTGGCCGCGAACCCGGATCCTCCGGTCTCAGCCTCCCGAATGCTGGGATTACAAGCGTGCGCCACCACGCCCGGCCGAGAGGGAGTCTTTGAATGGAAAGGGCCACTACAAATAGGGAGCAGCCTACAAGACTGAGCTAAAGATTTCTTTAAAGTTGAAAAAGATCCTGGACTGGTAGTGAGTCCTGGTATTGAGAAGCAGCCAGGAAGTGTCTGTTCTTAGAATAGGCTCCAGAATTGTGACTGTCATAGGGGAGGTGATGTGTTTTTCAGGAAAGGGTCTTGAGTATATATTGTATAGTATTCAGAATTATTACTTATCTTTTGATGTAAAGATTGTCCACACTCCAGGGCTTAAAAGTTAGAAAGTAGTAGGATTGAGAGCTTCCACCCCCAAAAACTTGAACATCAAGGATAGTGTTGAAAGGGAAGGGAAGTCTCAAGTATGAAGAGAAGCATCCATGCCCAATTAATATCTGTAGTAGATGTGCAGTTAAGGTCTGATTTTATATATGATGAGATATGAGGCTGACTCCATAAATAGCATTCAGAAATAATTTTATTAATGTATAGTTATACAATCAACATAAACCTCAGATCTCCCTCAAACATTCATCTGTGCAGAGGTCAGATTTCAGGTTTCTTTCAGTGCCAAAGAAAATAGAATAAGCTAGGGTCTCCATGTTTATAATCAATTCTACATGGGAGTTTAGGAGAACATTGATTGTATCTTTTTTTTTCTTTTTCTTGGTACAGGGGATGGAACCCAGGGGTATTCTACCTCTGAGCTACAGCCCTGTTTTGTATTATTTACTTTTGAAACAGGATCTCACTAAGTTGTGGAGATCCTCACTAAATAGAGGAGGCTGGCTGCAAACCTGGATCCTCCGGTCATAGCCTCCCAAGTACTGGGATTACAAGCATGTGCCACCACACCCGGCTAACATTGATTGTATCTTAACCATTATAAGATCTCAGAATTGGTGCCCTAGGTACCCCCCCCCTAAAAATCTTATATTGACAGAATTATCCCATGGTTAATCACAGTGGGGTTTGAAAGAGTTCTCACATAATGTCATGCAAAGAACTTTTGAAATTTACAAAGCTAAAAAGGAAGCTCTGGGCTGAGAGCTTAGTATTGCTTGGAAACTCTCTTCCTGAGCTCCTGATATTTTCCTCAGAGCCCTTAGTAAAGCACCTCAAGACTTATGACTTCCCTCCTACTGTAGCCTCTTTAGCCAGGTGACTTAATATTCATAGTAGAGATCACATGTCTGGGCCAACTCTAGCCACTTTCCCATTTCAAATTATGTGGGAAATAAATCATTTCAAATTATGTGAGAGATAAATGTGAACCTTTCGTGTAGATGGACATCCCAGAAGTTTCTGGATCTTCCTGGACTATATAATCTAAAAATACATTAGCCTGGGTTTTATAATTCTTCAAACCATGAGTTGTGTTTCTTTAAGTGCAAAACCTGTTTGGTGCATATCATGTTATACAACCTTTAAGTGAAACTTGGAGGATATTATCCTTGCTAGATAAAGAGATCTTTGAAGATGAGGAGAGCTCTAAGAAGTTGGGAAAGGAGACAAAAGGTTGAGAAAAGGAACTCTGAGTTCTATGTTATCTGACACTCCAAAACAGTGTTTTGAATCTCCCTATTGTTGACAAAGGCAAGGATGCCATACATAACAAGAAATTATGGCTTGAGTTTTCATAGACCAGAAGCTCTACAGCAGGGAAGATGCTCTGGTTTTCCAGGGTAGATTTGTATCCCTTATTGGGGATGACAATTTGGGGGTAGGGTTAATGCAAAAAAGAATCAGGAGCTGCTATCTCGATGATCCTCCATACCTGAAACAGGTTTCTTCCAAAGCACACCAGACAAATGACTGGCTGACCTGTCCCGAAAGCCCTCCAGGGAAGGGCTCCCTAAGTCAGTGCTCCAGAACCTAGTGAACCCTCTACATAGGTAAGTCCTTTCTTACATCTGTCTGTGCCTCCTATCCCCCCAAACTTGAACATTAGGATAGTGTTAAAAGGGAAGGGGAGTCTCAAGTATGAAAAGGAGTATCCATGCCTGATTAATATCTGTGCAGTTAAGGTCTGATTTCATGCATGATGAGGTATGAGGCTGACTCCGTAAATAGTATTCAGAAATTATTTTATTAATGTATAGTTATTCCATCAATATGAGCCTCAGATCTTCTTCCCTCACTCCTTTTAATCACTGCTAGACAGACAGCTGTCTTCCTTTCTATGGCTTTTCATAGATCCATTTCACATCAATCTTTTATCAGTTGCTCACAGATTCTCCTCTCTGAAGATGCCTCATGTGTCCAATCATGGTGGCATCGTGGGTGGCTTCAGTGGGGTGCAGAAGGAGTTTTTTTCTACAATAATGCCCTTCCAAGGAACGTTACTGATGATGATGAGGTGACATTCACTGGGTAATAAGATGCCATAGTAGCTAAGGACTGAGAAACACTTGAATCTTGACCCTGTTGCTGGTAGAGTCCTTGCAGGGCTATTTACCCAGAAGAGACAGCAAGACAAAGTGACACTTTATTATTAATTAGAGTCATGATCCCAAATCCTGAGGCTGAACTCTGGTAATATAGGTTAGACCCTGTAGATAGCTTCTTCACCTGAACTAGATTTGCCAGACAGACTAAAACTAAGGCAGATTACGAGGCTGGCTTTCCCTCTCCTCTCTAAGCCACATGCAGATTGTCACATTCCTGCTGTAAGTAGAGGAAAGGTGAATCCCAACTGTACACACCAAAACCAGAGGGAAAGAGCAAGTGGGCCAGAGAGAATGGTGTTTGCGCTGTGTGAGAGAGCTGTGTGGAGAAAGCTGGCTGGGCCTTCTCCCTTGGCATGAAGGCCCTCGGCCTCATCACACTTCTTCAGGCTTCTAGGAGAGAGGGGAAGAAAGAATTGGCCAACTCTCCTTCCACGGGACAGTGATGTGTTTTTTGTTTGTATGTTTATTTTAGCTTTTAATTACAAAAAGTAATCAAAGATAGAAAAAAAGAAAAGAGAATTGTATAATGAACCCTTAGGTACCCATCAACTATTATCAACATTTTGCCAATCATGTTTTACCTATTTCTTCCCACTTATTTTTATGTTTTCTAGATTATTTTAAACCAAATCAGCGACATCATATCATTTTTCCTGTAAATACCCCAGTATGTAACTCTTTTGATAAGGACATTTTAAAAAACAATCATCATGTTGTGAAGTATCTCACCAGAGATGACCCAGACCAGTTTGTTGCCAATAGAAGGTCTTTATTACCAGCAGCCAGGACTGCACCTAGGCAAGAAACCCAAGTGCAGCCCCAAGTGGCCACTTATGGTTACTTTTTTACAGACAAACTACAGGCTCAGGGTGAAAAGTTCGCTCTTCCATAGTATGGGTAAAAAGTTCATATTTTATTTATTTATTTATTTATTTATTTATTTATTTATTTATTTATTTATTTATTTTTTCAGTACTGGGGATTGAACTCAGGAGCATTCTACCTCCGAGCTACACCCCCAGCCCTATTTTTTATTCTTTATTTTGAAACAGGGTCTCACTAAGTTGCGGAGTGCCTCACTAAATAGCTGAGGCTGGCTGC
This sequence comes from Graphiurus murinus, assembly GCA_004027655.1. Taxonomy (NCBI): domain Eukaryota; kingdom Metazoa; phylum Chordata; class Mammalia; order Rodentia; family Gliridae; genus Graphiurus; species Graphiurus murinus. The sequence goes on from PVLC010004125.1 coordinate 3,754, forward strand.
GAACCCAGATCCTCTGGTCTCAGCCTCCCGAATGCTGGGATTACAAGCGTGCGCCACCACGCCCGGCTTAAAAGTTCATATTTTTATAGTGTGAGTTTTAGCATATGTGACCAAACATACCTTCTGCAGGTGCACAAACAAAGTGAGGGGAATAAGAGTTAAAAGTTAACAGCAAACAAGAATTAAAACTTAGCAATAAACAAAGTGAGGAGGACAGTAATCAAAAGTCAACAGTCAGCTTGGAGTGTTAAACCATATCACTTAGGCAGGCTTTTTTTTTTTTTTTTTTTTTTTTGCGGTACTAGGGATTGAACTCAGGGGCGTTCTACCTCCGAGCTATACCCCCAGCCCTATTTTTTATTCTTTATTTTGAAACAGGGTCTCACTAAGTTGTGGAGTGCCTCACTAAGTAGCTGAGGCTGGCCTCGAACCTGGATCCTCCGGTCTCAGCCTCTCGAATGCTGGGATTACAAGCGTGCGCCACCACGCCCGGCAGGCGGGCTGTTTTAAACTGTGAGAATATTTAACTTTAAGAAACTTTGCATCAGCTTCCTAAGGCCTTGCTTGAGTTCCAGCAGTCATGCCATTATCAAATCTAACAAAATTAATAGTCATTCTTTAAATCCAATAATGCTCAGTCTATATTAATTCTTTTGCAGCTATTAGCAATACCTTTTTAGGGTTCATTTGTTTGACAGAGGGTCCATTCAAAGTTTGCATTGGATTGTTCTGTTTCCATCTTGTAACAGCCCATCCTCCTTTCCTTTTTTTCTGTGCCACTGATTTGTAGAAGAAACTTCGTGCTGTGTCCTGTGGAACACAGAGTGGCTCTTTTTGTTGCTCACCTGGCAGTCTTCACCCTGGCACAGTGACTCTACTCTTAGAAAAAGTGATTGAAGCTGGGCACGCTGTTCCTCCTTAGTGTGGGAGAGCTTACTCCTCATTTGTCTCATCCTTGGGAAGTGGAGAGGGCCCAAAAGTCCTGCCAATAAGTCCTGTTGATTCTACCTTCTGATCAGCCCTGGAATCCATCCACTTTTCTCCTCATTCCATGACCCTTCCAGAATGCATACTTGATTATGTTGCTCCAATATTTACAGTCCTTCAGTAACTTGACGTGCTGTTAGGATGAAGTTCTTACTCCTTAAAACAGCTAAGAAGGCCCTTTGTGACTCAGCTTCTCCAGCCTTGTCTGTTGGTGTTTGCCTCTGGCACTGTTATCTGGTCACATCTGTCCCAGAACCTCCAATCCATCGTGAGCTCTAGGTGTCACCCATTTAGGCCCTCTGCCTCACTTGGCAAACTCCCATCCATCCTCTGAACCCCTGGTGAAATGCCCCTCCCTCTTCTGTGCTACCATAGCACCCTCACAACACTGCCTGTCTCCTGCACTAGATTGTTGGTCTTGGAGAGCAAGGGCTGTGTTTATCTTGCTCCCTGCTGCATCTCCAGTACCTGGCCCAGTGCCTGGCACCAAGTATCTGCTACTACTTGTCAATTGCATAAATGAACTATTATGCTAATTTCTCAAGAGTAAGGTAGGTCATTGTTCTGAGCAAGAAAATGCATGTGTTAGGGGCTTTTTATCTGGAAAACATTTAGTAAAACTAACAATTTTAATACCTTGAGTTGGTTTTGTGCATTTCCTCCTAACAGCTCAGAATTTGAAGTTTGAAGCTAATACTTGCTTTCTTGTTGATTTTTTGAACTGTTTATCAAGCAGGTAATATGCATACCCAAATTAATTCATTTTATCCCTGTGGTAAATCATTCAAATTTATTGTAAGTCATGCTGCTGATTGCAAATGAAATCTGTGCTGACCCCAGAGAGATTTTTCTATACATGGGGTCAAACTGAAGCCAAAATATTACCTCAGTACAGAGCACATTTGCTTTCAAAGGTGTGCTGTTGGTGTTCGTTTCTGGAAGAGGGACTGCCTTAGAGGCCTGTCTGCTGTGTTTCCACAGGCTATTTGGGGGGTTGGTGCTGGACATCAAGCGGAAGGCCCCCTGGTACTGGAGCGACTACCGGGATGCACTCAGCTTACAGTGTCTGGCCTCCTTTCTGTTCCTGTACTGTGCCTGCATGTCACCTGTCATCACCTTTGGAGGATTGCTTGGGGAAGCCACTGAGGGACGCATAGTAAGAACTTCTAATCTTTTGTCCCAAACAAGACTTAAAATATTGTGATGGCAGCCAAGCCATTGAGGGAAATTATATGGGTTAGAACTGAGGAGAATGGATGTGTGTGTGTGTGTGTGTGTGTGTGTGTGTGTGTGTGTGTGTGTGTGTGGTACAGGGATTGAACTCAGGGGCATTCTACATCTGAGCTACACCCCAAACTTGATTTTATTTTTTATATTGAAACAGAGTCTCACTAAGTTTTGAGGCTGGTCTCAAACCTGCTATCCTCCTGTCTCAGCCTCCAAAGTACTAGGATTACAAGCCTGTACCACCACATCTGGCAGAGATTGGATTCTTAATTACTGGGGCCTTCTGACTTCATATGAACAAGCAACACAGTTCTTACTTTATAACAGACTCACTTCTGCTTGAATGTCAGTTACAATAGCTGGCTGCCCAGTTGAATTGCTCATTGCCCCAAGAATGTAAAATGGATGTATTGATGCCATTTGAAAATAAGATTTAAAATGACTGTGACAGCTTGTAGTGTGAACAGAATCATCGTGGTTTTTATATACTTTTGAATACTGAATTGAGTTACTGAAGAACATAACTTTGTTGAGGAATCATATGAAAATGGATTTGGGCACCTGAATTCTTAAAGTGGTGTCTGTTTACAAGAGTATTAGATGGTGTGTACACATCACTCTTGCTAAGAAGAAATACAAGCAAATGACTGTCAAAGAACATATGAAAGCTAAGTCAGGAGTGTATATAAGCCAGCATTACTCTTTACTGATGGCTATGGACTCAGTAGTGGTTGTTTTTTTCCCTCCTCCTCAGAGTGCAATTGAATCCTTGTTTGGAGCCTCCATGACTGGGATTGCCTATTCCTTGTTTGCAGGACAGGCTCTCACCATCCTGGGAAGTACTGGGCCAGTTCTTGTGTTTGAAAAGATTTTGTTCAAATTCTGCAAGTAAGACATTTGTTTTTCTGAAAACTCTAACTAGATGTGGTTATTGTGTTACCAGGGTTGAATGCCAGGGTCCTATATAAGTTTATAAACAAGCAAAGATTCTTAATTTAAGACACCTGAAGAAAGGACATCATTTGATGTGTTTTCCTGCCCCTAGGTTGCTTTGTACCTAAAATATCAGATTCTATTCTTAAAGAGCTTGATTAATATCTCTCAACCATTATTGCAATCTTATCTTTTTAATCTTTAAAATTTTTTCCCTAGCTAATTCAAAGTCCTCCATTTCCATTTCAAGTCGATTTTTAATTTGGCCCACTATTCCTCCTTCATGTTCTGGTTGCTAGGGGTAGTGGGGACTCTGCAATGCCCTAGTTTCCCTGATTTTCCTATAAAATATTTTTTTCAATTTTGTATAGGAAGCAGGAGCACATGGGACTAGAGCCAACCCCTTCTTCTTATTGCACGACCAAGCTTTTAATTACATTGGGTTGTAATATGTATGACATGACTCTTTCCTTCTCTACTTTCTGTATCTTTACTATGGCAAGTAGCACTGGTGAAGTGAGTCTCCAGCATAGCTGTCCCACGGTGTTAGCTAGAAGTGGAGTGCAGTCAGAATTAGGTTGCAGTACTGGTGTAGATAACATGAGATGAATTAACCACATTTGACCCTTTGTCTCTTAGGCCACCCATCCATGCTTTTTAATGAACTCTGGTCTTGTTTCAGAGACTATGCCCTCTCATACCTCTCCCTGAGAGCTTGTATTGGACTGTGGACTGCCTTCTTGTGTATTGTCCTTGTGGCAACTGATGCCAGTTCCCTTGTCTGCTACATTACTCGCTTCACTGAAGAAGCATTTGCCTCCCTGATTTGCATTATTTTCATCTATGAAGCAATAGAAAAGCTGATTCACCTGGCAGAGACCTACCCAATCCACATGCACAGCCAGCTGGACCACCTTAGCCTCTATTAGTAAGTATGCTTTCTGCTTACCTTTTACTTCTCTTAATGGACCAAAGGGCCTGAGTCTAATGGCTGATATAGTGTGCCAGGCAGTGCCTGTAGCTTCTGTTAGGGAACTGTGTCGGCCTTCTGGGAAACAGAGCTGAGATATGGATGAGGAGGCTTGGAGGACTGCCAGAGGAGCGCAATCAAAAGTGAGGACAAAGGATGGACCAAGAGTGAAACCCAAAGGGAACTTGAGAAATTCTTTCCAGAGCATATCTTTTCATTCTAGCTAGGCATTAAAACAAAAATAGGCTGCAAATGTAGCAGAAAGAATTTGTGTTCATTATTTAGAAGAATTTATTTTAGCAAGGACTTGTGAGCCCCTGGGCCATGTTATCAAGTGAGAGAGTAGACTCTGAAGGTGTATGAACAACTCTTAGGTAGGTAGAACTAGGTAGAAATGGATAAATAATTCCTTTCAGAGCTGGGTGCAGTGGCACATATCTGTAATCCCAAAATTTGATAGATTGAGACAGGAGGATCACAGGGTCAAGTCCAGCCTGAGCAACTTAGTGAGACCCTATCTCAAAATAAAAAAAAATTTTTTTTAATAGCCAGGAGTGTAACTCAGTGATGGCGTGCCCCAGTTCAATCTGTAGTACTGGGAAAAAATAGGATTTACTTTTTAGAGCAGTTTTAGGGTCACAGCAAAGTTGAGTAGAAAGTACAGAGTTCCCATGTACTCCTTGCTCCCATGCATGCATACCCTCTCCTGTTATCCACATCCCCACCAGAGTGGTACATTTGTTACAATCAAGTGACCCTACACTGACATACATTATCACCCAAAGACCACCATTTACGTTAGAGTTGACTTTTATGTTGTATATTTTATGGATTTTGATAAATGTATAAACATATCTACCACTATAGTTTTTTAATTTGTTTTTGTGGCACTAGGGATTGAACCCAGGGCCTCATGTATGCTAGGCAACTGCTCTACCACTGAGTTATATCCCTGGCCCTTTTATTTTTTATTTTGAGACAGGCCTCATTAAGATGCCCAGGCTGGCTTTGAACTTGCAATCCTCCTGCCTTGATTTCCCAAGTAGCTGGGATTACAGGCTTGTGACACTATGCCTGGATATTTTCAATGTTTTTTTTTTAAATATATTATTTAACTAATTTATTTTTAAGATGGAGTGTTGCTATGTTGCCCAGGCTGGCTTCAAACTTCTATGATCCAGTGATCCTCTTACCTCAGCCTCCTGAATAGCTGGGTCTATAGGTGCAAGCCACCACATCCAGCTTACTTTTATTTTTAATGAATATGTAATAATCATACATATTTATGGGGTACAGTGTGACATTTCAATACATGTATATAATGTGTGATGATCAAATTAGAGCAATTGGCATATCTATGGAATTAATTTTTTAACCTAAAGGTAGGGCTTTTAACTTTCCCCATTACTTTTCATTTTGTTGGTTTCCTCCAATATTCTGGCCTATTGAGAATCTTTTTGAATTTTAATTCTGTCATAGAAGGCATATTTATTAAATTCATAGATGAAACAAAGGTGGTGGGGACAGTTATGTCAGTTGACCATACTGGGACCCAGTTCAGACATGAAGCATACTGGGTTGGGAGACAACATGGTGGCCACTGAAACAGGTATGGAGTGATCCGGTCTATGAAAGAGCTGCCAGACCAGGCTCCAGCATGTGTGGCCAGGAAATGGCCAAAGTAGTGGGGTATTATCAAGGATTGTGCAGTATGAGGAGAAGCTTGCCTCACGATTCCAGGAGACTCTGATTTTTAGAACAAGAGCATGATGGGGGTTATATGAGTAAGATATTCAGGCTTGAAGGAAGCAGTTGAAAACTACGTGGATTATCAGGACTTCCTTGCTATGTGGATTGAATTTCTTAGCCAGAACCAAAGAGAAAGAAACCAAACAAGGAAATAACCAAGGCTTATTCTGGGCACTTGATATGCAAGGTGTGGTTGTCAGTACAATTTCATCCAAGACCCACATGCTGATTTGAGTCTATCTTTAGTGATGGCCAGCTGATAAATTAGGGTGTAGTTGGACCTGTAGGTACTGGACCCATCTCAGGGATCTGAAATATGCAAAAGAGAAAGAAGATAGGCTCTGCCAGAGCCTGTAACTCAATCATGGATAAAACCATTTAACAGACTATCTGGCTGCTTTTCTTAGGAATCTTTTTTTCTTTTCCCCTCAGCTGCAGGTGTACTCTCCCAGAGAATCCAAATAATCACACTCTGCAGTACTGGAAGGACAACCACATCGTGGCAGCAGAAGTGCACTGGGCTAACCTGACTGTCAGTGTAAGTTTGGGAAGTGCCTTTGCAGTGTGACCACCAGGTTTAGGAAGAACTTCCAGGTGGAGGGGAAATACCCTTTGGTAAACTCTGGCATTTAAGAAATAAAACTCTTTTTTTTTTTTTTTTTTTTTTTTTTTTTGCGGTACTGGTGATTGAACTCAGGGGCATTCTACCTCCAAGCTACACCCCCAGCCCTATTTTTTATTCTTTATTGAAACCGAGTCTCACTAAGTTGCGGAGTGCCTCACTAAGTAGTGGAGGCTGGCCGCGAACCCGGATCCTCCGGTCTCAGCCTCCCGAATGCTGGGATTACAAGCGTGTGCCACCACGCCCGGCTTAGAAATAAAACTCTTAAAAATATTTTTTACTGCTGGGTGCTTTGGCACATGCCTGTAATCCCAGTACTTGAGAGGCTGAGACAGAAGAATCGCAGATTTGGGGCCAGCCTCAGCAACTTAGGGAGACTCTCAGCGATTTAGACCCTATTTCAAAATAAAAAGGGCTGGAGGTGTAGTTTGGAGGTAGAATGCCCCTGAGTTTTATTCCCAAGACCAAAATTTTATATATTCTTATTGACTTTGTCTCCTCCTTTCAAAAGTTTTCATGTACATAAAGGGAAAAGAAGATCACCCCTGTCTTTTCTACCACATGCACCCTACTCTGTGATCCTGCACAAAGGATATGCAGGTTTGAAATCATGCAGGGGAAGGGGCAGATCCAGGATTTGTGAGGCTTGAATAATATTCAAGTTTGAAGGTCCTCTGTAATAAAAACAATAAAAATTGCTATGACTTCCCAGAGCCTTGGAAGTAGTGTTTGTTTAGGACAGTCATAGTTTTGTTCTTGAAAGTGTCTTAGGACCATATAGAGCCATACTTGAAAGGGACCTGCAAGCAAGGGCCCCCCAACTGCATGGATGTCAAGTGGATATAGCTGGCAGCCTGTGCTCCCCAGAAACTGAGATGGCAGCTAGTGGTGGACTCAGAAGGGCAGCCATGTATTCCCTCGTGCCCGACTTTCCTCACCCAGAATGCTTGTTCCTCCAGGAATGCCAGAAGATGCATGGAGAGTTCATAGGATCTGCATGTGGCCATCATGGGCCCTACACTCCTGATGTGCTCTTTTGGTCCTGTATTCTCTTCTTTACCACCTTCATCCTCTCAAGCACCTTGAAGACATTTAAGACGAGCCGCTATTTCCCAACCAGAGTAGGTAGCATGTTCATGCATGACTTTTGTGTTAGAATTCTAATATAACAAAATGGGCTATCAGCCTCTATGCTGCTTGTGGACTAGATTAGCAGCATGGAGAGTGCCAAATGTCCTGATGCTACACTGTGGCAGTCTCTTCTAGTGTCTGGGAGCCTCTTTCCTGGGTTTGTCGTGTGGAATGAGGATACTTAAAACCTTTTTGATTTAAAAGTACCAGATAAGTTCAATTCCCAGTACCACAAAACATAAAAATAAATAAAAATGCCAGTTAAGTCTAAAGTGATAGTAATATTCTGTAAAAGCTATTAAGCTTCATTTTAAGAATACTCTTAAAGAATTTGACTTAACGGAAGGTGATGGGGGTAGGGGGGACACCCTAATGCGCATGATGTACTTTTGCGAACATATCAAAGTCAATCACTAAACTGAACTTGAGAAGGAGGGAGGAGGAGGGAGTGGGGCGGGAATTGGGGAAGGGTTAAATGAGAAATGTATGCATGTATGCCTTTATCAACTTGTACCTAACAAAGATGTATGATTACAATGCACCAATTAAAAATAAATAAATAAAATAAAACCTACGAAACTTATAAAAAAAAATGCTCTTAAGTTTCATCTCCAGAATTTTGGGACACTTAGCATTCAGTAGCTGGAGTTGGCTTGTGAAGATGATAAATTGGGGTGATTATTTTGGGTACTTTAGGGGGCTCCAAGGTCCCCTCCCAGTGATGGCTCTTATAATAGCTTATGAAAAATCATTGGCCACACTGACTGTAGCAGCTCACATGCCCTTGTTTTGGTTTGAGTCGCTGAAGCCACAGCACCCTTTCCTGATGCAGAGAGCATTGTCTGTGTCCTGAGCATTGTTTCTGTGGGTTGAGGAAGGACAGATTTGTGGTTGAGTGCGGGGTAGTCAAATGGGCCATTGCTTTGAAAGGGAGCTCAACTCATGAGGAAATGGTCTTTTTTCTGTAAGTGAAGTTTTATCAGGTACATTCACAGAACAGAGAACATGAATGAGTGGGGAATCTGCTGACTAGACACTTATGTGTATGTACCTATTATACACACATCCATAACCAAAACCCATTCTTTTTTTGTGTATGTGGTGCTGGGGATTGAGCCCAGGGGTATTCCACCTCTGAACTACACCCCAGTCTTATTTTGTTTTTATTTTTTAAACAGGGTCTCACTAGATTGATGAGAGTCTCACTACTTTCAGAGGCTGTCCTGGAACCTGTGATCCTCCTGTCTCAGCCTCCCAGGTACTGGGACTATAGGCGTGCACCACCACGCCCAGCTATCAAAACCCGTTCTTGGACTTCAGTGAGTCTGCATGGCAGTTGAGGGAGGCACATATTAAATAAGTTTGGAGTCTTTGTTTCCTGTCTGAACAAATAGTTAACATAAGTGGTTGTTGGGTACTGACTAGTTGCTTACACCTGAGTGAGTGCTGTGGGGGCTGCAAAAAGAATTTAAAAGATAATATCTGCCATTAAATAAGAAGTTAAACACATGAAACAAGTAGATGCCATTTATAGTAGTACTACATAGTTGGATGCCAACCTGGGATGTAAGTGCTACAGGAGCTCAGAGGAGAGAAGGGCCACTAGGCCCCAGGATGATCAACAGGGGTTTCATGTTTGGGGACAGGTGGCTCTTCAGATAATTTATGTAATATCCAATGAAGAACTAACAAAACCATGGAGAAAGGGCTGGAAACCTTAGGCATCAAAGTAAATTGAAGTCAAGTAAAATTACTAGTGATGCAAAGCCGGGCATGGTGGCGCACGCTTGTAATCCCAGCATTCGAGAGGCTGAGACCGGAGGATCCGGGTTTGAGGCCAGCCTCAGGTACATAGTGAGGCACTCCACAACTTAGCAAGACCCGGTTTCAAAATAAAGAATAAAAAATAGGGCTGGGGGTGTAGCTCGGAGGTAGAATGCCCCTGAGTTCAATCCCCAATACCGCAAAAAAATAAAATAAAGAATAAAAAATAGGGCTGGGGGTGTAGCTCGGAGGTAGAATGCCCCTGAGTTCAATCCCCAGTACCGCAAAAAAAAAAAAAAAAAAATTACTAGCGATGCTATGCATAGCTAAGGTATATTTTGCTCTGTTGGAAATTCAGATTAAGGCAGGCACAGGTCACTGTATTTTGTTAAATCTATACTAACTATAAAGTGGGACACTCCTCTTAGGGCAGGTATTAAATTGGATGAGAATCCACAACAGAATGGAAATAAGTGCTATCCAAAAAAATAAAAAGATAAAAGCAGAAAAGGAATAGAGAAAGGTCTGGGATAGGGAGTGGCCAGTTTTAAGTAGGATTGGCAGAGAAGGTCTCACAGAGAAAGTAGCATTTGAGTTAACCTAAAGGAAGTGAGTGAGCTAAGAGGTTACCTGGAGGAAAACCATTTCAGGTAGAAACATGAATAAGTACAAAGACCCTGAGGTAGGAATGAGCCTAGCATGTTTAAGAAGTAGCGAAGAGGCCTGTATGGCTGCAGCAGAGCCGGCCAGCAGGAGTGCATTGGAGCAGGAATGGGAGAAGGATGACACCGTTTGTGTGGGCCTGAGAGAACAAGAGGGTCTTTGGGGTTTTAACTTAGTGAGACAAGGAGCCATTTCAGGGTTTTGTAGTGGAGTGACATGATCCAGTTTATATTTTAAATTTTTTACTCTAGCAGCTGCTTTTAAAGAAAACTGTAGAGGGCGAGGCAGAAGCAAATTAGGAGACTGCTGCAGTTACCTCAGCAAGAGCTGATGGTGACTTGGATCTGGGTGCGAGTGGTGGAGGTACTGAGAGGTGCTAAGTCTGGATATGTTCTGAAGGCTGGGCCAACAGGACTTGCAGATGGACTGGACACTGATGCGAGGGAGAAGCAGAGTTGATGCTGTTGTCAAGGTTCTTGGCTAGCACAATGGACCCAGAAAAGATTACTCCAAGTTCTCAGAATGAGATCCTGAACTTGGGCCTAAGTGCCCCAAATAGAATTCTTCTGAGGGTGGATTTGGTTGCATTACAACTTGTCAGAGAGTTTATTCTCCCTCATCATGTGCACACTTTACAGGCATTAATTCAGGTGTACTAATATGTTCCTGTTGTAAATAGGTTTAAATATGCTAGTATTAGTTCAACTGTAAAATGAAAGCATTTTTCTGAGATTTTTTTTTTTTTTTTTGCGGTACTGGGGATTGAACTCAGGGGCATTCTACCTCCGAGCTACACCCCCAGCCCCTTTTTTTTTATTCTTTATTTTGAAACAGAGTCTCACTGAGTTGCGGAGTGCCTCACTAGGTAGCTGAGGCTGGCCGCGAACCTGGATCCTCCGGTCTCAGCCTCCCAAATGCTGGGATTACAAGCGTGCGCCACCACGCCCGGCTTTTTCTGAGAATTTTTAAAACTTTTAAAATACTAAATTCTGAGGCTGAGACAGGAGGATCCGAGTTCGCGGCCAGCCTCAGCTGCTTAATGAGGCACTCTGAAACTTAGTGAGACCCAGTTTCAAAATAAAGAATAAAAAAATAGGGCTGGGGGTGTAGCTCGAAGGTAGAACGCCTTTGAGTTCAATCCCCAGTACCGAAAAAAAAAAAAAAAAAAAAAAAACTAAATTCTTTCCTACGGTAGCTAACCTACTAAAACACTGTTGCAATCCTTTCTCATGCCAGGTGCGTTCCATGGTGAGTGACTTTGCTGTTTTCCTCACTATCTTCACAATGGTGATTATTGATTTTTTGATTGGAGTTCCATCACCAAAGCTTCAAGTTCCCAGTGTGTTCAAGGTAAACAAATCTCAGGGTGCTTGGTGTCCTCATGGAGTTTCATAGACTCTGATCCCCAGTTGATTTCAAAGGCTTTTGCACATCCCACTCCTAAAATGAATTGTGCAGTCCTCTAAATCTGCGCCTTGCTCCTTATTCCTTGCCACTCAGAAAAGTAAGCCCTTTAGTTCAGGCTGAATTCAAGGGGGGAAAAGTCAGAGAACAGAAAAAACTAAGGTTTTTAATGAATGAAATTTGTATTTATTATCATGAATACCACTAATTGTTAATATTTAAAATAATGGATATACAAATGGTAATAAATACTGGTGAGGATGTTGGGTAACAGGAACACTTATACACTGTTGGTAGGACTGCAAATTAGCATAACCACTGTGGAGATTAGTATGGAGGCTCCTCAAAAGACTAGGAATGGAACCACCATATGACCCAGCTATGCCACTCCTTGATATCTTTCCAAAAGAATTAAAGTCAGAACATGATAGTGATACATCATACCCATGTTTATAGTAGCACAAGTCACAATAGCCAAGTCATGGAACCAACCTAGGTGTCTGTGAACAGATGAATGGATAATGAAAATGTAGTATATATACACAATGGAATTTTAGTCAGCCATAAAGAACAACGAAAACATGTGATTTGCGGCAAAATGGATGAAACTAGAGAGTATTATGCTAAGTGAGATCAACCAGTCTCAGAAAATCAAAGGTTAATGTTTTCTCTCATATGTGGAAGCTAAAGAGAAAATAGAAAACAAAAGAAACTTTAAATAATTGAGGAGAGTGGCCAGTAGAATAGTGGAAGGGGATGGGGGAGAAGGTGGGGAGGGGAAAAGGAAAAGCTGATGAAAGAAACAGTTCAAGTTGTTGTATGCCCATGTGTGAAGGTGTCACTACCTCTCACTCTTATGTACAGGAAGGGGTGGGTAGCAGGGAAACACACCAAGACCTGTGTGTGTGTTTGCTTGTATGACTTTGAACCTCACTATGATGTATAATTACAGAGCACCAAGTTAAGTATTCTTTAAAAAAAGGAATGTGCCCACTTACATAAACATATAACAGATACTGTGGAAATAAAGGTCCCTGGAACAAGTTGGTTGATAGCACCTTTACTGAGCTGCAGTTATTTAAGGCCACTGGGAAGAATGGGAAAGATAAAGGACTCAGCCCTTTCCCTTGAGATCTTGTTGTATGGAGGAGAGTAGACCTAAGAGGGACCTGGAATCTGCCAGAGCGATCAGGATATCTCTTCAACCCTATTTTGTTGTTTGTCTGCATGACTCTCTAAATCTATAGCATAAACAAAACTATACAAAAAATGAAATAAATGATCAGTATGGAAACTCTATTTCAGTTTGGGATATGGAGTAAATAAAAAGATAGAAAAGCTGAGCCGTTTTACAGATCCCCATTGGGTAGAGAGCAGAGAAACCCAGGGCACATTCAGTGACTTTAGAAGAGTTACAGTATAAGAGGATGGGAGAGGATTGTGAGGAAAAGGCAGACAGGAGTAAAAGCAGCCCCTGGCTTGTAAAGGCCGTCCATTCATTTAGATCTCTCTCTCTCTCTCTCTGAAAAATACCTTGTTAGAATCTTTTTTCCACATTGTCTGAAAGTGTTTAATTTTGGTAATTTACTGAAATGCTATCAGTTGGAAATTTACAGGTTAACAAACACCATTTTGTAAGTCTAACACCTGGGAGAAGCTGACATTCTCATCTTTGTGTGAAAGAGCACACTCAGCTCTCTCTAATACCTCGCTAAGGTCAACCTGCAGGAGGAATGGATTTTGTGTAAAATAGGTAATTTGGGAACATTAAGCAGTCCTTGGAAAAGTTCCCTGGTGGGTAGGCTTAAGAGAAAAGGCTCTGGATTTTTGCGACATGTGTGAAGAGAAGATCTTTGAGAGACGGGAGAGAGAGGAGAAAGGGAAATGGGAGAATGTCTAAGAAAATGTTGCTAATGGCAGGTTTTACTTTCAGGAAGCAGAGGAAATTTTTTTCTTCCTTCTTCCCTTCATTAGTAAACCACATGCCCCTAGGTCCTTCATTCCTCTGTATCCACCGGGAATTGAGCCCAGGACTCACTGAGGGCCTTGCTAAGTTGCTGAGGCTGGCCTTGAACCTGCAGTCCTTCTGTTTCAACTTCCCAAGTATTGGGATTTACGAGTGTGTGGCACCACACTAGGTTCAGAAACATAGGCCCTATAAGGTTTTAGAATCAAACTTATTCATAGTGGTACTTTTTGGTGTTACTGAAATCTTTGAATTCAAGAGTCATGATTAATATTTCAGATATAATAGACTTTGCTTTGTTTGTTGGATTTGGGTCATTTCTGGACCAATTTGTGTCCCTGGCCTTTTCTCCTCTAGCACCACTTGCCAAAAAAAGGTGAACTTATCTTCCCCAGGGTAGCTTGGGGGTGAGGGTTAAGCATCTAGGAGAGTTTAGGTGTATCATGAACACCCCAGTAGATTTGTAAATAATTGTCTTATAGGGACATTAGAGAGGGTCCTAGGTCAAACAAATCCCCAAGTTTAGCAGTCTTAGGCCTCTTCTCAAACTTCTGATGCCTTGTCCCCTGGTTCACTGCTGATGAGAGAGGACCCTTGGGACAATCCAATCTAAGTCCTAGAGAGTCATGCGAATGACTCTATTTTGCCTTTATTTGTGCTGTAGATACACATTATATGGCTTCTGGAGAGAAGCAGTGGGAACCATAGTCTATGTTACTTATGTTTGTTTTGTGGAGTCATTAATTTATTTCAACAACAGATTTAGTTGTTAATTATGCTTTACTTGGGGTAATGTTGAGATAAATTTGCTTTGCCTATGCATAGGGGCCTGGGGAGTAAATAGGAAGAAGTATAAGATTAGTGAATTTTCCACAGGAAGTTAATATTTGAGGATTGACTGTTTTAAAGAGTACTTGGGAAAAGGTTATAAATTTCCTAAGGAGTTGCTGTATTTTATGCTTTTTTTTTTTTAAGGATTCTCAATCAAATGAGAATAAAAAGAAATGTGGAACGTTGAACTGTGGTTTCAGTTTGATCTATTTTGCCCTAATGACTACAGTTAATTTAAAATACAAAATGTCTTACTTTTTCCTCTTAGCCAACAAGGGACGATCGAGGATGGATTATCAGTCCCATTGGCCCTAATCCCTGGTGGACTGTGATAGCTGCGATTATTCCAGCTCTTCTCTGCACTATCTTGATATTCATGGACCAGCAGATCACAGCTGTCATCATTAACAGGAAGGAACATAAGCTCAAGGTAACAAGAGGTTTTGACTTCCAAGATTTCTATGACAGTCTATTATATTTTTATTTTAGGGTAAGCCCATCTATATCAGGAATTGTATAAAAAGTCCTAGAAAGGGCTTATAAGGCTTATTCATTCTTTACCCCTTAATAACAAAGACTGGTTTGGAGATGAGACTAGAGTGGAGCATGATAGTACAAGGTGAAAGAAGCTTGGACTTTATTACTCTTTTCTCAGACCTGTGGGGTTTGTGGGTAGGCAGAATTCTTGATAGTTCCTGTAATGCTCTGAGTTTGCAACTGTACAGCTCCTCTTCTTAAAGGTCAGATAAGAGCTTGAACCACTACTTCTTAGATGTAAGTATTCTCCCACTGGTGTCCATTGCTAGGGTTTCCAGATTGAACCTTAAAGCCAAGAGTTACTAGGCACTAGGGTTAGTTCTAGTACATGTATTAATGAGATGCTTCATGCCTTCTATCTCTATTCTTTTCTTATTCAGAGTAACATCCAAATCTGGTAAGGATCTGGGAATGTATTGTAGGAAATAATTAAGAACATTTATCTTCAACTTCTATAGTGTCTACTAGATTGGTTAAGATACAACTTCATCTCTGGTTAGTCTTCCAGAGAAGGATGGACCTTTGAATGTGTGAAACTCAGAGTAAGCCGGGGGGCACTTAGATAAAGAATGGACATTGGCATATATAGGAAGATTTCCATTTTTCTTCTCTATTCTGTCCTAACTAGGAAGGGTTGCATGACTCCTCTGGGACCCTTGGACCCCTTCCTCCTTACCTATATACCCCTTCCTGCTCTGGGCCCAAGACTTTTAGCTCACTGTTTTATGCCCCACTCTAGCCATCCACTGATGGTGACAGATACTCTGTTTCTTCACAGAAAGGCTGTGGCTACCACCTGGACCTGCTGATGGTGGCCATCATGCTAGGTGTCTGCTCCATCATGGGCCTGCCCTGGTTTGTGGCTGCTACTGTCCTATCCATCACACATGTGAACAGCCTCAAGCTGGAATCAGAATGCTCTGCTCCTGGAGAGCAGCCCAAGTTCTTGGGTATCAGAGAGCAGAGGGTGACAGGCCTTATGATTTTTGTGCTGATGGGCTGCTCAGTCTTCATGACGGCTGTCTTAAAGGTAATCATTCATTCACCTGGTAGGCAAACATTGAGTGCCTTTGTGTCAGTAGTCCTGCTAGGTGCTGGGAACACAGTCACACACCAAACAGATACACACACAAATCCCTGCCATGGAAGAGCTTATTCAAGTGGAGTAAGATCAAAAACATGTCATTAAGAAAACAAACATGATGATTATAGAATGTAATAAATGATATAACGGAAGTATGTCATGTTCTCTTGTACTAGAGAGAATTAAGGGGTTCTGTTTTACTTAGGGTGGTCAGAGAAGGTCTCTCAGAAAGGTGGTATTTAAGATAAGATGGAGCCAGGCATAGCATGGATGGTGGGAGATGGCATGGAGGGAGTGGAGAAATGCAGTCAAGTCAGGCCCTGAGGGAGGGAAGAGTGATATGTGTTATAGAAAATATCAGGGCCAGAGGGTGCTGAGTCAAGGCAAGATATCAGTGAGATGAGATGGAAGAGTGGGCAGGACCAGATCAGGGAGGGCCTTGTCAACACTAGTAAGGGTTACCTTTGAGGGCTCTTAGCAGGAGAGGGCACCATGCAGTTTTTTGTTGTTGTTTTGCGGTACTGGGGATTGAACTCAGGGGCATTCTACCTCTGAGCTATACCCCCAGCCCTATTTTTTATTCTTTATTTTGAAACAGGGTCTTACTAAGTTGCGGAGTGCCTCACTAGGTAGCTGAGGCTGGTTGAGAACCTGGATCCTCCAGTCTCAGCCTCCCAAATGCTGGTATTGCAAGTGTGTGCCACCACGCCCGGCTCAGTTGGTGTTTTTAAGTGGTCAATGTGGCTGATGTCAGAGAGCAAGCTTTTAGGGTGGGGAAAGAATAGAAGCAGAGATCACTAAGGCTACTGCAGGAAGTTGGTAGTAGGGACAGGTGAAAAGGCATGGCTTCTGTAGAACTTAAAGGCAGATGCAAAGGTGTTACTGGTTGCCTGGATATGGAATGGGGTGAGGAAAATGGAAAAATCAGAGATGGCTATTAGGTTTCTGACTTGACCCTCTGGTGGAGAAAGATGGCATTTACTAAGATGGAGAAGGCTGCTTTTTGTGTGTGTGGCACTGGGGATCGAAGTCAGGGGCATTCTACCTCCGAGCTACACCCTCAGTCCTATTTTTTATTCTTTATTTTGAAAGGGGGTCTCACTAAGTTGTAGAGGGCATCACTAAGTAGTTGAGTCTGGCCAAAAACCCAGATCCTTGGGTCTCAGCCTCTCAAGTACTGGGATTACAAGTGTGCGCCATCATGCCTGCTGAGAAGACTGCATTTTGACTTTGTGAGGGCTGGGACTGGGGTCAGCATTTGAGTGAGTAGTTGGGAGTCATCTGAGTGAAGAGACTAGAGGGGGACTCTGGACTAATATAAAATTGGGAGCCGACAGCACATAGGTTGTATTGAAAGCTAAACAGGCAGAAGAGATCACTTGGGAAAAGGCTGGATACAAAAAAGAAAAAAAAAAAAAAAAAAAAAAAAAGGCCAGAGAAGAGAGCAGAGCTTAGTGGTTGAGTCGAGGAGGAGACAGCAAGAGTCTCTGGAGGAGCTGCCAGAGGGTATGAGGAAAAGCAGCAGGCTGTGGTGTCAGGGAAGCCAAGCAAGGGGAGTGTTTCAAAGAGGGACTGGTTAGAAGCTGTCTAGAAAGATGAAGGCTATTTGATTTAGCAATATGGCCACTTAACATGACTAGACAGGAGCAGATTCAGTGGATTGTGTTAGTTGATGCTGCCTTTACATAATTTAGAAGTAAAAACAAACGCAGAAACTGACAAAGATAAAAATTATTTTGTTCTGAAATGAAATGATCACCTGTAAGTTAAATCATAGGCCTCACATCTCACCGCTGTGTGGCATTTCCTTCTCCTTGGAGATGGGTAGATGGACAGACACACTCACACCTACCTCTTTTACAGAACTGATTCCTTTTAAATCTATCATCACAATCATACCCTTTGGTATATTTTGGCATGGACTAAAAAGTTTCTCTTTTACTGACCAGAGACTTGAGGGCAGGAGTGGATGGAAACAGGACGTAACCAGGGGAAGAGTAGGGCAGAAGCCTAAACATAGATGGCTACAGAGTGAATAGGAGATGAAGGAAGTGAAGAGTAGCATGCAGACACATCTTTCAAGTGGAATAGAAAAACAGCCGACAGCTGGCATGGGGAGTGTGGCTAAAAGAGTTTTTTTTTTTTTGTAAAAGTGAAAGATACTTTGAAGAAGAGAAAAGTGTGTGTGTGTGTGTGTGTGTGTGTGTGTGTGTGTGTGTGTGTGTGTGTGTAAAATACCTGTATCTGGGAAAATGGGGTGAAAAGAAAAGCTCTCTGGCCATATTTCCAGGCTCAAACCATTCTGAAGCACTTCTTTGCCTTTGTTCTTCCTGTTTTTGATGAATCTTTAACAACCCCAGCCTGACCTGAAAATGCTCTTTAAGGGTGAGAATTGAGCGGGATGGCAAGATATTTAAAACCATCTTCCTGTCACTTTACGTTCTGTTCGTATTTCCCACTGCCTGTCCTGGTGCCCCTTGCGCGCTCTGCAGTACACCTCCAGCTCTGTTTACTCCCCCCTGGTCTCTGCGCCATCTTGAGGACCCAAAGGTTACTGCTCCTCCAAGAATATAACCACAAGGGCCTGGTGGTTGGCATCACCTGGTCTTCTCATAATAGTCTCAGAAGGATTATTTTAGAGCCGAGCGTGGTGGAACCAGGTTCGCGGCCAGCCTCGGCTACCTAGTGAGGCCCTCCACAACTTAGTGAGACCCTATTTCAAAATAAAAAATAAAAAATAGGGCTGGGGCTGTAGCTCGGGGGTATCCCTGAGAATATCCCTGAGTTCAATCCCCAGTACCACAAAAAAAAAAAAAAAGGATTATTTTAGGACACCATTTAATAGTTCTGCAAACAAGGTTGTCACTGAATTGTATTATCTAGTCACTATAGAGCCGGAACTCCCCTGGGTTCAATCCACAGTACCAACAAAACAGCTAGGTGTGGTAGTGCATGCCTGTAATCATGGCCACTCAGGAGGCTAGACAGGAGGATTTCGAGTTCAAGGTCAGCCAGGGCAATTGAGCAGGATCTTGTTTCAAAGTAAAATAGGGTTGGGGGTGTAGCTCAGAGGTAGAGCACCCCTGGGTTCAATACCCTGTATTGCAAAAAAAAAAAAGCATCAGTTCTATAAAAGAGGTGTGTGTGTGTGTGTGTGTGTGTGTGTGTGTGTGTGTGTGTGTGCGCGCTAGAGTCCATCTACCCATCCCCAGGGAGGAGGAAGAGGCGGGGTGAGATGTGATGCCTATGACTTAACAGGTAATCACTTCATTTTATTTTTTTCATTTCATTTTAGGACAAAATGATTTCTGTCATTGTCAGTTTCTGTTTTTGCTTCTAATTCTAAATTATGTAGTGCTGGGTGTGGTGGCTTATGCTTATAATCCCAGTATTTGGGAGGCTGAGACAGGAGGATTGCAGGCCAGCCTCAGCAATTTAGCAGAGGCCATCCTCAACTTAGTGAGACCCTGTTTCAAAATAAAAGAATAAAATAGAGCTGGGGTATATTTCAGAGGTAGAAAGCTCCTGGGTTCTATCCCAAGTACAAGAGAGAGGAGAGAGAGAGAGAGAGAGAGAGAGAGAGAGAGAGAGAGAGAGAGAGAGAGAGGTGCAATGATGAAGCTGTTTTGTGACTTGGTTTTGTTCTTGAAAATTTTAAAGTTTATGTAGTCTTGAACACATATGAAAAAAGACTTAATGTCTGGTCTTTCTACCCTTTTTGTCTGCAGTTTATTCCGATGCCAGTACTCTATGGAGTTTTCCTCTACATGGGAGTTTCTTCACTGCAGGGAATTCAGGTATTGTATTACTCAGGCAGGACAATGTCTTCTCACTTTGAATTCACCTGTCCTGACCAGAAAGAGGCAGTTACTCAAAGGAAGCACAACCAATTCTTGAGAAAGTATTCCTGGTCTTGCTGATTGGGCTGCTTTAGTTTAGATATGGGACCTAAAATACAGTCGTGTATGCATAAAATACAGAGAATTCCAGGCCTGGCTTGATGTCATGGTTCCTGCATTCACTGATTATTCAACAATTATTTGGCATAAATTAAACACTGGATACTTTGCCAACTGCTGGTAAACCTAGGTCTGAAAGATGGTCAGATAGGTCTGAAAGATGTGTGGTAGCTTCCACACATGGACTGCTTGATGTTTAGTATCAGGCTAAAATGGGAGAGAAGAGAATAACTTTGGATAGTAGTGGGAATTGCCCCAGGTAAGCAGATTTCACTTCCTCCTACATTCTACCTTTACCCATCTATCAACTCATTCTTAGTCTGGCATGGTGGTGTACATCCGTAATCTCAGTACTTGGGATGCTGAGTCAGGAGGATCACAGGTTCCAGACTAGCCTTGGCAATTTAGCGAGACTCTCAGGAACCTAGCAAGACCTCGTTTCAAAACAAAAAAATAGAAAGGGCTGCAGAGATAGAACACTCCTGGGTTCAATCCCCAGGACCGAAATAACAACAACAACAACAAAAAACCTTATTCCTCAGAGTTCTTCAAACAGAAAGTTAGAAGCAGTCATCAAGAACTTGGGGCCAGGTGTGGTGGTACACGCTTGTCATCCCAGTATTTGGGAGGCTGAGACAGGAGGATCCGGGTTCATGACCAGCCTCAGCTACTTAGTGAAGCCCCCCAACTTAGTGAGACCCTGTTTCAAAATAAAGAATAAAAAATAGGCCAAAGATAGAATGCCCCTGGGTTCAATCCCTAGTACTGCAAAAAACAAATAAAGAACTTGGGGGCTCCAGATGATGTAGTAACTTACCTTCTTTTGTCACCAGTTCTTCTTTGTGTGGAATATCTAGTGGTCATTCCTACATACGGAATCCTAATATGACCTTGGCAGGTTATTTATTCTCTGGGTTTCTGTTTTCCTTTTCATAATATAAGAATGATCATATTTTCTGTATCCAGAATGTTAGGATGTTTCATTTTCTCTTTTTACTATAAATAACCAGTGAATAGTTCCCAATTCTTCAAAGAACAAGTGAGAGATTTGGTTTTGATAGTAAGCAGAAAGATGCAATTGTCTTACTTGTGTGCCACTTTCCCTTAGTAAGAACTCTCGGGAAGCTCAGTGTGAGATAGGAGAAGGAAGCTCAAAACTAGACTTGGAAAAGGTGGATTCACATCCTGACTGCCATTTCCCAACCTTGGCCAAGTTCCACTTTCTCTCTGAGTCAGTTTCCATTTCTATCCAGTGGAAATGGTATTACCTACTTTTTGGAAAAGGTGATACAAGAGACACGAATGGGTCTAATAAGGTTTCTGACCCAGATAAACCTCCTGAAAATAAATGCCAGCTTCCTCCTTTCAGTTCTTCGATCGTCTGAAGCTCTTTGGGATGCCTGCAAAGCACCAACCAGATTTTATTTACCTGCGGCACGTGCCACTGCGCAAAGTGCACCTCTTCACCCTCATCCAGCTCACCTGCCTTGTCCTGCTCTGGGTCATCAAGGCGTCCCCAGCTGCCATTGTTTTCCCAATGATGGTGAGTTTTAAAAAATATTAATTATTACTGTTATTTTATAATTTATGGTAAAATACATATAACATAAAATTTCCTGTTTTAACCATTTTTAAGTGCATAGTTCAGTGACACTTTACATTCAGTGTTGTAGAATCATCACTGCCATCCATCTCTAGAACTTTTTCACCTTGCAAAACTCAATCTCATAGCCGGGCATGGTGGCGCATGCTTGCAATCCCAGCACTTGGGAGGCTGAGACCTGAGGATCCAGGTTTGTGGCCAGCCTCAGCTACTTAGTGAGGCTCTCCACAACTTAGTAAGACCCCGTTTCAAAATAAAGAATAAAAAATAGGGCTGGGAGTGTAGCTCGGAGGTAGAATGCCCCTGGGTTCAATTCCCAGTACTGCAGGGAAAAAAAAACAAAAACCAAAAAACTCAATCTCATTAAGTCACAACTCCCCATACTTCCCTGCATGACACCCCCTGGGAAGCCACAATTCTACTGTCTCCATGATTTTTTTTTTATTCTAGGCACCTCATGTAAATGGAGTTATATATTTGTGGAGTGGTTTTGTGTGTGTGTGTGTGTGTGTGTGTGTGTGTGTGTGTGTGTGTGGTGTGTATGATTGGCTTATTTCACTTAGCATAATATCTTCAAGGTTCATCCATGTTGTCCCATGTGTCAGAATTTCCTTCCTTTTTAAGATTGAATAATATTCCATTATATATATATATATATATATATATATATATATATATATATATATGTCACATTTTGTTTTTTCATTCATTTGTCAGTGGATACTTGGGTTGCTTCCACATTTTGGCTATTGTGACTAATGCTGCTTTGAATAATGCATGGGTGTATAAACATCTGTTTATGTTACTTATTTCAATTCTTTGGGGAATATACCCAGGAGTAGAATTGCTGGCTCATATGGTAATTCTATTTTTAATTTTTTCTCCAATCCCTTAGATCCACACCCTCTGGTGGGCTTCTCACTTTTGTCAGAACACATATAGGGCTCTGAATTTATGTGTTATATTTAGGGATTGTTTGGTTAAAGAAATAGCAAATCCCTGGGAATTACTGGAAGGGATCCTGTCAATTTTGGATTTATTCAGAAATTAGTCACTAATATTAGGGAGAAACATGGTTGAACTTAATAAGCCTGATTTGTCCGATTCCTTGTCCAGCCAAAAGATGCAGCTGATTAACACTAATGGAGCCAGCCAGGTCCTTCTGGGTTATTATTGGTTATCTTTGGCTAATATGGCCCTTGTGGAAAGAAAGTGGAGCAGCAGTTGAGATACTCTGGACTTGCCTCTATTGGGGAAATTCGTTGCCAGATTTTAGCCAAGTCACATTCTCTCTGGACCTCTGTTTCCTCACCTCTAAATTAATTGTCAGGCTAGGCCAGAAGGCAGAGACAAAAACCACTAGAGATGCACAATGCAGGCATAAAACAAGGATTTTTCTTTTTAGGGTGGGGTAGGAAGGGGGGTAGATGTAGAGGCAAAAGATCAGAGGAAATAAAGACTGTCCACAAGGTCCCATCAGTCCACAGCCAGGCAGGCTTGGGCTGGGTGTGGCTGGTTGGCCATGCCCGCACTCCTGTGAAAGCTGTCTACTCCCACGCTGCCTGGCAGCCCTTCCTGTGACCCTAAGCCAGGGGCAGGCAGCTGTTAGGACTATCTGCAAATGGTAGGTTTCTCTTTTCAATGAGTGAATTCAATTAGTTGTTAAATTAGTTGTAATTTGTCTGGTTGTTATGGTGATGGTTAAAATATTCTATGTGAAACACCTCAGTACCTGGCACAAAGAGGGTACTCAATGAATAGCAACTCATGTGATTATTATGAGTTTGATTTTGCTTGAAATGTCCTCATCTGTTGTGAAAATAAAACTGCTTTTAATTTCACAAAAGAAAGTCCCTTTAACTCATTCTTTTTCTTTATTTTTCTTCAGGTTTTGGCCTTGGTCTTTGTCAGGAAAGTCATGGATTTCTGTTTCTCTAAGCGAGAATTGAGCTGGTTAGATGATCTCATGCCTGAAAGCAAAAAGAAGAAGTTGGATGATGCCAAAAAGAAGGCCAAGGAGGAAGAGGTCGGAGTCCTTGTACCAACTGTACATTTTGGGGCCTCAAATTACAGAACATAGGAAGGGTCACATGAAAAGTCAGCATGTCTAGAATCCCACGGGTTATTTTAGGAGCCAGAAAGATTACCCCAAGATGTTCTCAGCTGAGAATGAATTAAGGATTCTTATTCTATCTGCCCTTCATTTTTGGATTTAATAACTACTAGTTTTTCCCTTTGTTTTGTAAGTCTATTCATAAGGATCACACCTAGAATATGAACACAGAATCTATTTTTATTATCAGATCTGATGGCTCATGGTCTTCTGAAAGGTCTCATTTGACAAGTATATAAAACCCATTATTTTCTGAGAATATTTGTTATGTCCCTAATTGTAGACAATGTAGTTGATACCATGCGAAGATAACTTGCATAGGACTTTCTGTCCTTCATTTCCCTCATCATGTGGCACCTTGCCATCTACACAATGGACCCTCAAAGGATGGTTTACACATGCCAAGAAAGGATGTGTAGAAAACTGAAAATACCAGACCAAGAAATGAATGCATTAGGAAGTGGTTCCAAATACAGATAGTGCTCCAACAGTATTCTTTGAAATACATTTTAAAATATATTTTTCTAATATCTTGAATTTTTAAAACCTTGTTTTACTAAGTAAGCTTTAACAATTTAAAATATAAACACAATGGAAGAAAAATTTAAATGGAATATTGATAGAATTAATTAGATAAAATATGAATGAAGCTTTCAGGTATCCAAAACTCTATAAGCAAAAATTTAAAATAACAGAAGTTGGGTGGTGGCACACACTTGTAATCTCAGTACTTTGGAAGATAAGACAAGAGGATCTCAGGTTTGAGGACAGTCTCGGCAAGTAGTGAGATGCTCATCAAGCTAGCAAGACCCCATTTCCAAATAAAAATAAAAAAATCAGGCTGGGAATGTAGCTCAGAGGTAGAATGCTCCTGGGTTCAGTCCCCAGTGCCACAAAAAGTAAAATAAAATAACAGACAAGTTGAGACAGGTGTTAATATCCTTATTATTCAAATAATCTTTCAACCTAATATGAACAATAATAGAATGAAAACAAGCAACAAACATACATAATTTACAAAAGAAGAAATACAAGCTGGGCACAGTGGCACACGCCTGTAATCCCAACACTTGAGAGACTGCAATAGGAAGTTTAAGGCAAGTGTTCGGTAATTTAGTGAAACCCGCTTCAAAATTTTAAATTTAAAGAGGGCTAGGGTGGGTGTGGGTATCTCAATGGTTGAATGACCCTGTATTCAAACCCCAGTATTGAAAAGAAGAAGAAAGAGCTGGGCATGGTGGCACATACTTGTAATTCCAATACTTGGGACAGGAGGATTGCAGGTTTGCAGCCAGCCTCAGCAATTTAGTGAGGCCTTCTGCAACTTAGTGGAGACCCTGTTTCCAATAAAATAAAATAAGGCTGGGATTGTAGCTTAGAGGTAGAATGCCCCTGACTTCCTCCAATACCGCGCCCCCCCCCCACAAACATGATGTGCCTTTTGGTCCAGCAACTCTTAATTTTAAAATTTATACTAAACATATGTAAGCAATGTAGACAAAAGATTTAATTATGTTTATATAAAACAAATACAAAAAGGAAAATTAGACATGTTACAATTTAATATTATAAAACAGTTAAAATTCACATTTTAAAGACTAAAGCCAGGTACATCAACATACACTTATAATCCCAGCTACTTGGAAGGCTGAGGCAGCAGATTTTCAAGTTCAAGACCAGCCTAAACAACTTAGTGAGACCTTGTCTCAAAATAAAAAGGGCTGGGGATGTAGCTCAGTGGTAGAGTGCTGTTGGGTTCAGTCTCTAGTACCATAAAAAAAATACTTAACCAGGCGTGGTGGCACCTGCTTGTAATCCCAGTACTTGGGAGGCTGAGACTGGAGGGTCACAGGTTCACGGCCAGCTTCAGCTCCTTAGTGAGGCCCTCTGCAACTTAGTGAGATCCTGTTTCAAAATAAAGAATAAAAAATAGGGCTGGCAGTGTAGCTCAGAGGTAGAATGCCCCTGGGTTCATTCCCCAGTACTAAAAGAAAAAAGAATACTTAATAATATGTGGGCATGTTTATGACTGTTTTATGAAAAAGGGAATATAAAATGGAACATACAATAATTTCAATTTTACTAAAAATTTTCATATATATATCTAAGATAAATTAGAAAAAGATTGAAAGAAAATAGACCAAATGTTTATTGTGGTTTTGTATGTCTGAGTGGTAAGAATATAAGTTTTAAAAATTTGTTTATTTCCTTCCTTCTTTCCTCAAATACTGATTGAATGCTTATTCTGTTCTTACTTTCTAAGCCCAGTGGTACACAAGACAGTCTCTGACCTCATGGAGCTTACGTTCTCATGGGGAGACATGACTTGTTGACTTGTCAATAGTGTTACAATTTTACATATTTGTAAAATTTGTACATAATGTAAAATTAGATCTGTATAATTATAATTATTTCATACATAGATGTAAAATCATAAATAGTGATATATTTTAAGAGGAAAGTAAGGTGAAAGATTAGGATGATTAGAGGTGATTCCCCTGAGGAGACATTTGAGCAGAGGCCTGAATAGAGTGAGTGACGAGTCCTGAGCCTGTCTGGGAGCAAGGACATCCAGCTGAAGGGATCAGAACCTGCCAAGGCCTTGAAGCAGTAACGGGTGTGGCATGCTTCAGGAGCATAGAGAAAGCCACTGAGGCCGAAAGGGAAAGAGGGGTAGGTGGGAAACAAGCTGGGGGGCTGTGGCAGCAGTTCAGGCAACCAGTGATGGTGGCTTAGGCTAAGTAGAGGTGGTAAAACTGGCTGATGTGGGACTTGTTTTGAGATAAAGCCAACAGGTTTTGCTAGTAGCTAGTGGGCACAGATGAAAGAGAAGAATCAAGTACAACTCTTAGATTTTTTAAAATTGAGCAGTTGGGTGGATTTTTGTACTATTTATTAAAATAGGGAAGGCCATAGCAGGTTTGGGAGGAAAATCAAGATAACTCTTTGGATGTTAAGTTTAAGGTGGCTGGTATATTATACTCCTTATTTTCCAAAGCTTCTGAAGTAAGCATGTATTTGATAATACATGTGTTACTTTAAAAAATTATTTACAAAGCTAAATGAAATGAAAGAAAAAGATGAAGATTTGATCACAAAAATCACAATTTAAACAGCCACCATTTATGCTCATTTGTTTCCTTCAAATCCCTTAACATAGTCAGACAGGGTGGTATACACCTGTAATCCCAGTACTTAGGAGGCTGAGACAGGAGGACCACAGGTTTGAGGCCAGCTTCAGCAATTTAGCAAGACACTCAGCAACTTAGTGGAACCTATTTCAAAATAAAAAATTAAAAAGGGCTGGAGATCTGAGTGTGGTGGCACATGCTTGTAATCCCAGCATTTGAGAGGCTGAAACTGGAGGATCCAGGTTCTCAGCCAGCCTCAGCTACCTAGTGAGGCACTCCACAACTTAGTGAGACCCTGTTTCAAAATAAAGAATAAAAAATAGGGCTGGGAGTATAGCTCGGAGGCAGAATGCCCCTAAATTCAATCCCCAGTATCGCAAAAAAAAAAAAAGGGCTGGAGTTGTAACTTGGAGATAGAATGTACCTGGGTTCAATCCAAGAGAAGGAAGGAAGGAAGGAAGGAAGGAAGGAAGGAAGGAAGGAAGGAAGGAAGGAAGGAAGGGTGGGTTTTTATGAAGTGTCAAAATTGTATATTTTTGTATGTATATGTATATCTATATATGTATTTATGTGTATATATATATTCTAATTTTCCCTCAACCTGATTTCATAAGACTTTCATGTTTCTATGTATCTGCATAATAATATTTTTGTTTTCATGAATGCACAATATTCTATAGTCTTATTATCTAATAATTTAAATATTCTTCCTATGTAAAATGTCTAGTTCTTTTATTATTTTACTATACTGCTTTTAACATCTTTACACATGTTTTTTCTCTGGAATTATTTTCTTTAAGTTAGTGGCTTTATTTTTATTATTAATTTATTATTAATTATTAATTAACCCAGACCTTTTCTATTTTTTATTTTGAGTCAGGATCTTGCTAAGTTTTCCAGGCTAGATTTCAACTTATGATCCTCCTGCCTCAGCATCTGCCCCCCACCCCCAGCCCCAGTAGCTGAGAGTACAAGCATGTGCCACTGCACCTGGCTAAATTAAGTGACATTATTTTTAAGAAAACAATTTATTATGGAAATATGCAAAAGTATAAAGAAAAATCAGTATATTTCCTTGCCTTGTCATTTTCAGCAATTCATTTACTTGAATCAGGATCTAAAGAAAATCAGGATCTAAAGAAGGCCCACATATTGTAACTGTAATATCTTTCCATTTTTTTTTTCTTTTTGCTAAAGAAACTAGGTCTTTGACTTACAGGATTTTCCACCATGTGGGCTTTGCTAAATGTCTGTCTGGCTGTCATTTAATATGTTCTTCTGTCCCCTGTATTTCCAGTAAATTAGTTGTTGAATCTAGAGTCTTACTCAGATTCAGGTTTTATTTTTATTTCAATACTATTTTATATGTACAAATATCTGGTTGTCTCTCATTTTGTGATGATTCAAACCTATAAAAGACCCTACTTAAACTCTTATAATGAATATGAGAGAAAATTAGGTAGAGATTGTGGTGGTAGAAGAATGAATGGGTTGGTTATGACTCATGATCTTATTTGCTTCAAGATATAATAATGTCTCCTTTTCTTCCAGGAGGCTGAGAAAATGTTAGAAATTGGGGGAGACAAGTTCCCCCTAGAAAGCAGGAAGTTACTAAGTAGTCCTGGAAAGAATAACAGTTTCAGGTAATATTTCCCAAACACCAAAGACTCCTGTTTGGGTTATTCTCCAAAAGGCTTGACTTTATGGTGAGGGCATTGTCACAAATGTATCTACTGGTTTAAGCTATATATCCAGCCTCCCAGTTCCACCCTGTGGAATACCTTTTCCATTTTATTGTGGGCTGATGCCTGTTCTGTGCCCAGCACTCAACCAGGTGTTGGGAGTCACAGAAGAGAGGAAGGGGGCCAACGTCCCGAGCGCCCTCCTCTCTGCCAGGACTGTAGTCTTCACTAGTCTTTACAACCATTCTCTGAGATATGTTGCACCGTCCATTTTATATAAGCAAGGAAACTGAGGCTTAGAGGAGTTTAGGAAATTTGCCAAGGTCATGATCCTACTAAGAGAAAGATCAGTATTCAAACCTGGTCTGTCTATTCCTCAAATCACTGCTCCTTCTGCCTTTCTTTGCAATCTTCCAAAGATGAATGGGATGTGATCTTTATTTCTGGAGAGTTCTCAGCCTGATGGGCATGAAATGATTACACTTAGCCTGCCTTTGGGGATAGGTAGGGATGGCCCATTTCAACCTGTCTCATGGCATCTACAGTCCAGGGAGCTGAGGGGGAAATGAGTGGGGATCACAAAAATGCTTACTTCTGCCAGTGATGTTAGCCCTTCTGCTACCAAATCTATTGCTCACCACAAATTCCAGGAAGCTAAATTGGTCCATGTGTGGTTTTGTTCCTGGCATCTTGTTTCTGCTTTGAAAGAGGTACAAGCAAGCCAAAGGAGCCCAGAGGTCAAGAAGGGCAGAGAAGGAAGAAAGCAGGGTATCTGGGTCATCTAGACCCTGGGGAACTGACTGTTGAACCATTGGATTACCATGGGGGTAAATTAGGAAAGTCTTTGGTCCCTAATAAACTTGCTATATGTTGTTATGGAAGGAGCCATAGACTAAATTCTTTGGCAGCAAAGTAGGAGCAATGTTCCTTCTCTAGTGGGATGCTGTTTCTGCTCTTGGCATTTTAGGAGACCTTGGGGTCTATAGAAGACTTTAGAGTACTCTAGGGCCTCAGGGGACCAAATACTGGGCTTAACGTTTTGATTCTCTACTTACTGTTGTTGACCTTGTATGGGTACTTAGCTCTATGGTCTTTGGTTTCTGCACCTCCAAAATGAGGATATTAATCTCTTACTGTGGTAGTTAAGATAATAGAATGTGAAAGTAAGCTACAAATAGAAAATATTTGGCTCTGTGAATGAGAAAATGAATGAAGAGTGCCTGGCACATAGCAGGTGCTCAGGAAGTGGCAGCTCCTGATGTTGTGCTGTTGGCATCATCATGTAGTCAGCATCTCCAGTGAGCTCTTTCAGAAGACCAGCCCCACCTGGGTCACGAGCCCAGCCCACAGCACCACCTCACAGGCACCTTACTTCTTTCTGTTTTGACCTCGGTGGCTGCAGGAGGAATGACCAGACTCTATCTGAGCCCTAGAGCTCCTGAGAACTGTTGGCTGGTCTCCCTCGGACCCAGTCTTTCCCCTTTGGGGGGGGGGGTGGTCATTATAGACTGATACATGTATTTTACGTATAGTCTAAGATTTACTGTCTCTAAGTATTGGTTATTGGTTTCAGATGCGACCCCTCTGAGATTAATATATCTGATGAAATGCCTAAAACCACAGTCTGGAAAGCTCTCAGTATGAATTCCGGAAATACAAAGGAAAAAAGGTAAAGAAAACTATGATTTCTGATTTTTATTTATTTTTGGCTTTTTGAAAATGGTAATAATGTTGGAGATAAAATATATTTTACTTGTAAGATTGAATTTGTCTAATAAATAGCACTCCTAGGACTATTGCTGACCCCATAAGAATATCTATAAGCCTAAGAAAGAAAGTGATAATGGTTTCTAAATATTTGAGGAGACAGGCTATTTAAAGCTGACCATTTACATAGGTCCAAAGTCAGGATGGAATTATTTTGGATTATAAATTTGCTTTATCTATTTAGTTCCCCAAATGTTCTTTCTGGTTCTCATTTTGAAATATAAAGGGCCTCTCTCTAGTTACTGTAATCACACAAGCTAGAAAATTGCTACAAGTATGTATCAATATTGTTAATACAAACAAATAGTATTGGAAGTATTGATATAGACTTTAAACCTATTTAACTTGTTCCAGA
Source organism: Graphiurus murinus (assembly GCA_004027655.1). NCBI lineage: Eukaryota > Metazoa > Chordata > Mammalia > Rodentia > Gliridae > Graphiurus > Graphiurus murinus. Next base: position 34,232 of record PVLC010004125.1, read on the forward strand.
ATGAGAATTCTTGCCAGGCACAGATTTTGAAAATTTAAATTGTAACGGTTTTCTCATTTTGCAAACTAAATTCTGTGTGCCATTTGCTAATAGCATAGATCAGTTTTAAGGTTAATGAAGAAAATGAAAGGACTTGAGGCATCTTTGCACTTACTGAGGTAGGATATGTGTTCAAATTACTTGAATAATTGAGTCCAAACACCATTTAAGTTCAAGCAGTCAAATAACTGAAAGCAAAATCTGAGGCCTCATCAAAGATAACTTTTCTAGATAAATTTTTTTAAAGCTAAGAAACCTGGTCCTGCTCTTAATTCCATGTATAATTTGGCATACTGCTGTTTCTGACATTCAGTTTGCTCAGGCATAAAATGGGTATAAGAATAGGTTGCTCTGAGGAGAAACTGAAGCACTTTGAAAAGTCACAGCCACCAATGGGTGGGTTATTTCTTCCTCGAATGGGTTAAAATAAATCTGTGCTGAATGTTAGTGAAATATAGAATCTTATTTCCTTCAGAGGAAAATCCAGGCAGCTGTCGAACTGTATAACGCACAGTTATTTTTAGTTGAGAACTAGTCTACTTGTAAATGAACTTAAAATATAGCCAGATCCAAATTGTGGTGACATCTTCAAAGTATTGTGTTAAAAGCAGGCATGAATCATGTGTTCCCTTTTTGTCTCATTGTAACACTTTTATTCAGTCTCTTCAACTAAGAGTCTTTGCTGGGATGGAAGATTTGGGCCATGAGGTGCCTCAGGGAAGTTCTGGCGAGTCTCTTGGAGAAGAAGCAAGACCAAATCTGGCCCTGTCCTTGGTCATCTCAAAGCCACCGAAGCGAAGCATTCAGTTATTGTTGGTGTGCACCGGAGGACATCCAGCCATCCCCATACCAGCAGCCACTCACCAGATGTGAATGCGGCAGCAGAAGACCACCTCCTGTGGGTTCTTCTCCTCCTCTTCCTTCTTTCTCTTCAGAACTGCCACCATTAAAGACCCAGGTTCCTATTTTTCAGACATTGTCTCTGAAACTCTCTGCTGGCCTGCTGAACCACATGGATCTAATCTGCCCCTGAGGATTCCTGCAGGGAGGTCCCTCTTCCTAATGGATGAGGTGGGGAATAGCAGGAGAACAGAGAGAAAAGGGAAGGTTCCCCAGTCGTGTTGGTACCTGTAGGCTCGAGGCAACCCTGAGCCTCAGTTCAGTTGCCTACCTGAGGAGGGGGTGCTGGTCAGACCCAGAGGCTGTCAGGAGGTCTGCTACCAGGAGGGTCAGCCATCTGGGCATTGGCAGCACCCACCGCTGCGGCCCAGAAGACACCTCTGACCTGGGAGCCTCAATCACTCCCTAGCAGCAGTCTGCACAAGTCAGTGAGGCCCTTACAAGATGCAAGGGCCAAGGGGGATCCTGGAGTTGTTTAGCTCATTTAGGGAAAGGCTCAGGGGAAAATCAGTAATAACAAGTGAGCAGCTTCTCTTGGTCTCCATTGAGGAGAGAGTAAGAGAATAAGCCTAGATTGCTACAAAAGGAATTAGTTTAGATACCAGGAAGGATTTCCTAGCCTGAAGATTTGTCATAGTATCTGCTTTCTAGATATCTAGGAAAGATTTGATAGCAGTTGTTTGTGTGTAAAGGGAGACATGCTGTTTTTATTGGCCATTTTGTGAGACTTGATGTCTTGCTGCTGTCTCTGGAGGAGACATTCTGATTCCATCCTGGAGAGAGCCCAGTGCTTATGTACCGTCTCCTTAGCTGCCTTAGTAGTGAACCATCATCAGCTCAATGGACCAAAACTGCCTTCAGCCATGTGGTTCCTTCATCATCATGGATTTCTTTTGGTTCTCAGATTTAAAAGGCCACACTGAGAAATGAACTGTAAGTGGTGAAGTTAGTTTTGTATTTCACTTAAAACTATATTTATGGTTTTTCTCTCCTATGTTTCAGTGAATGTCAGGGGTCTGGGCTCCGGTGCATACAGACCTTCCCTGCCTTTGTGCACAAAATGTGTCTGGCCAACCAGGTTATTGTGCAGAGAATCTAGTCATATCAGCTTTTCATCCTGGAAAATCTTGACATAGTGAGAAGGTCCTCCTGTGTGCTTTCTTTCCTTCTTCTTTTCTTTTTTTCCCCAGAGACACAAACAGATTTGCTTAGGAAAGCATATACATATTCAAGGGAGAATGCAGGCCATCTCCAGAGAGAGACACCTTGGGGTAAAGCAAGGAGTATGCATTCAAGGACGAATGGGGGCCATCTCCAGAGGAAGAAACAGTCATGCTCTCCTTTCATAGATGAGGAGTTGGTTATATTACTTTATTGCATTTTGCATTCCTTAGACTCTTAAAATATATTCATGTATTCTAGTCTTACTCCAGTGACCTTTGATTGATGTCAAAAGAATCCTGCATTTACCCTGTCATATCCTCTCTCTTAGGGTGACAGTTATTTTAGTTCAGAGATGATTTTCAAGATATTTAACAACTGGTGCGGGACAGACACCAGCCCTCAGAATGGGTGCCTGCGGTAATGAGCAGTCCGTATCATTGCACCAGTATCATTGTACCTACTGGCTGGTGGCACACTGCTCTAAATATTAAAATGACATCCTTCTGCACTGTGGGTATTGCTCCTGGCTTGTCTCATTTCTACTCACAAGGCTGTTTTAGAGACAGCCTTGGTTTTCTTTTCAAGCGCAGACAGGATCAGGCATGTTTCCTCAATACATGTGGGCACTCCAACCTTTGTGAGCCCAAAACTTTGTATTTTATCACCTTGGGGCAAATCTAATAATTGTACCTCTTTACTTACTTAATTTGGAAAAATTTAAAGGCAGCTTTTCAATGGGAAAAACTTTCTTGATGACTTTTCCCTGTCACTCTCTGGCTACTTTCTTGAGCTTATCTTTTCTTGAGCTTATCTTGAGCTTCATTGTTTTTCCCCCTGAAAACATGCCTCTTTTCTTGCTTCATCTTGCCCCTGCCATATTTTCCTGCCACTCTGTGTGTAGGGAGGATGGTGGCTATTCCACCTCTTTCCCTAGCCTCAGCTCACCTATAAGGAGTGCATAGGGAAGAACCACTGTGGAACAAAACTGGTAAGTGTCACTCAGAAAAATTACTTTCCTAATACACTGATGCCCTTATATACTCAGCTACTTGAGGATAGGGGAGCTCCTTTGTTAACTCTGTGCAGTGCAGTTACAGGACCATGAGTTCTTCCCCAGCCAAGCTCTCCTAAGTCAACGCACCTTAGGAATGTCAGCCACCTTGGAAGGCTCTGCCGATCCTTTGAGGCCATTAGATTTTTCTCAGACAATAGCCAGCCTCATTTCTGCTACATCTTATGGTAGGAGTCATTCCATACTCTTACTCTCTCTTCTCCAGCTCTCACCAAATCCTCAGTCCCATTCTTGGCTGCTTCCTTGCATAGGTCTGTGACTGGTGATCATGGTGGCAAAGTCAAGCTGGGCAGTGTTCAGGGTAAGAAACTGGGCGTGGAAGTGAAGCAGCATCGGTGCATGTGCATGCTCATGTACCAACAAATGAGAACGTAGCCACAGGCTTTCATCGCTATTAAGTGATGGGGTAGCTGTGGGAACATTTAAAAAAATGTGGTTATCCTCCCATATAAGGAATTCTCATCTGAGACTTCTCTGATAAAATAGCTTGAGAACAAACACAGGCAAATTAATCTCTGGGGAAAAGAAGGGGGTATTTAAGTTTAACATGAAGGAAAAACTGATTTAGAAGTAGAAAGCAAGGCAAATTGTTCGGTGGTTTTTATGTCCATATTTGCTTGGGCTAGAGCAGTGGCCTACCTCTTTCATGGCAAAGGGAGCTTTCAGGAAGTTTGAGTGTTGGAAGCCAATGCCTAACGGGCTGGTGGCATTAACACAAGGAGGGACAGAGGCCAGGATTTAAGAAAATGATAGTAAGTGTAATCCTGGTTCTAAGGGAAAATAACTTGGTTCTAAGTGGGTAAGTTTCTTCCTGGTCATAACTTTTAGGGAAAGATTGCTCTAGAGAGAAGTTAAAGACCAGCAGAAATTACTGTAAAATTGCCAAATCCACTTGGTTGCACAAATCACAGACTGGCTCTTTGTGGCTAGATGTGATTTTCAACTTGGGAAGGATTGTCAAGAGATCTGGTCTTTACCCTATCCAGTTTCTATCACCATCTCCTCATTGTAGAAACTCACCTTTGGGGTAGGGGGAACTGTATTTTTTCCAAAAGACAATGTGAATAGTCAATTTCTCTTTGGGATGTGATTGGCTTTGAAGTTAGTCATAAATGTTTGATAAAAATCTGCTGAGTCTCAGGCTTGGTTGCTAGCTCAGGCTATGAGAGCCTGACCTTCTAGAGGTCTCTGGTTTGGGGAATCTGAGGTTTCTGGTCATTCAAAAAAGACTGTCCCTAATTCTACTTAATTTTCTGCCCACTCAACTCTCTAGATGTCCCCTTAGTAGAGGAATTCCTCTACTAAGGAATTCCTCTACTAAGCATCTTCTCTGTTAATTTCATTGTCCATGTTCTGTGCCTCAGGTTTTCCTGAAGCATGAGAGCAGGCTTCAGCATCAGAAGCACCACCCAGTATGTCTTCTCTGCTGCTTTCTCCGTGTCTCTGAAGTCCTTTTGCAAGAGAGACAGCCCCTCCTCCTTGGACTCATAAACACTCATCTTTGCCAGTTTGTCACTGCATTTTTCTTGCACTTCTCAGGTTCCAAGCCACATCCTAGCAGGACATCCTAGAACCCTGCATTGAATGTTTTCATCCTTCTTGACTTACTTGTGGTGGTACGGTAGCCATTGGGCTTCCTATGAGGTAGAAATCCTTGAAGTAGGCTCTGTCTGGCCAAGTAAGACATCATCCAAGGTCCCCCACCCACCCCCCGCCTTAAAGTCTCAGCTTTGCAAGATCCCTTTACTACTCCTTCTGCCTTTTCCTCAATCTTTCAAGTTCTTTCTGGAAGGACAAAGCTCTTGATCACAAGAGTGATGAGGAGGTTGATTGGTTCTGGGACTTCTCAGAAAGGAAACTTTATGGTTATATTCCTTACTTATGGTGAGGAACTAAGGATTCTCAAGCCCTCAGGCATGTCCATCTTTTAGTGTAAATAGAAAAAGACATCCCAAAGCCAAATAGAAGTGGTATTTCTACTAAACCTTTTTGATTCTTGATGCCCCTGGTCTCTTAACATTAATTATAGAGAAGGGGCAGTTGACTTGGTTACATTTTTTTTTTTTGTCAGAAAGGAGGGTAATTTTCATAACCAAGAGAGGTGTGAAGTAACTATATCACTGCTCGGAGTGAGAAAAGAGGAAAGGAGTGTTATGTGAACCTTTCCAACTGGAGAACACAGGAAGTACAGTGATTCATCCATACACGTAATTCTTTTAGGAGACTCTGTACTCAAAGGGAATAGAATGGTTTCTGATCCTTCTGAGGAGAAAATAGCGTTTTTGTTAAATCTAACCCACTTCCAGCACTGGAGAATACAGAACTTTTTCTTTTAGCTAGTGGCATTAATATTTCTTGAAAGAGAGGTAAAACCTACCCATTGCACTTTTCTGAGCCCAGCAGACATCAGCAAGCATGGCTCCTCTTAGCAGGTCTTGGATGACTTCAATTTGCAGGTTTTTCACATGTGCAATAACGTTGGAAACAGAAGCACCAAACTGAATGTGCAATTACTCCTTTTGTACAAGAAGCCAAAATCCTCCTCCTCCTTCTCTCTTTCTCCCATGTTCACTCCTCTGGGATGATGAGCCTCCCTCTTGTTTCTGTGTGTGTGTGTGTGTGTGTGTGTGTGTGTGTGTGTCTGATTGGTTAGAAATGGCTGCTCTTTCAAGCTAATGTCATCAGGTGGAGAACAGAGTGACCTTCCCACGGAAGGGGACAACTTGAGGTGCTGGTACATTTCCCTTGTTTTCTGTGTTCTTCTTTCTAGTAGTTCTCATGTAGAGATAGAGATATTTTCATTTTAGAGATTCCAAAGTATATATTTTTAGTGTAAGACGTGTACCCTCTCCACATTCCATGGTGTAAATAGAACTGGGGACAAATGTGTCATTGTGATAATCCCTTAGCAATGTATGATAGGAACAAGACCCCTTTTCCCATCCATGTCTGTGACCCAGGGCAGGCAGTTGTAACACTGCATCTCCCAGGCCTGTCTGCCCAGACTTGTGTGCACTCACCTCCACAGGTGAGAAATAAAGTCTGTATAAACTGTTGGCACCTGTGGTGTTCTTTGCATCTGAATTGAGGGGCCTAGTCGATGCCAAGCAATTTCAGAACTTGTCAAGAAGAGATGTGAAGATGGGTGAAGCAAAGGCGCAGTGGTCTCTGCTGAGGGCGCCTTGAGAGGACGGGCACACCTCCTTGGTGCAGGCTCTGAGCAGAGTCCTTGGGACAGGGCCATGGAGGAAGCCATAAGGGCCCTTTCTTAGGGGACTGCTCAGGTGGAGGGCAACAGGACACAAGAGAAGAAAGCCCATTTTGGAACTACAATCAGGTCCTCGAGAGCAGTCGCTAATATTTAGCAACTCTCCACGGCCTCAAAGTCCAGAGTTTGAAATCGTTGATCACTTCAGAATTAGTTTTGCGAGGGGTGAAGTGTGCTCAGTTTCTTTCTCTCAAATCCCATTGGTGTCGGGTTGGAGAAAAGGGGAAGGAGGGAAGGAGTGGAGCAGAGACCAATGAAGGAGTGACAGGGAAGGTGGTACAGAGTGACGGAAAGGCTCCCCCGAAAGCATTCTGAGCTCATTGTGTGAGTGTTTCACTAAGCGAGGGCCACTCGGGCTGGGCCTGAGCCTCGGCAGAGCTCACTGGCTGGAAGGCCTTTTGCAAATACATACTCAACAGTACATACATGACACCCTTTGCCTCACAAAAAGATGTGCTTAAATTTAATTTCATTGAGTCATGTGTGGTATAGGAGATACTCTTTTTTTATTTAAAAAAAATTGTTTTATGGTACTGAGGAATGAACTCAGGGCACTCAGGGCATTCTGTCTCCAAGCTACACCCTCTCAGTCCCCCCCTTGTGTGTGTGTGTGTGTGCGTGTGTGTGTGTGTTACTGGAGATTGAACCCAGGGCATTCTACCTCTGAGCTACACTCCCCAAGACCTGTTTTATTTGGAAACATGGTCTCACTGGGTTGCTGAGAGTCTCACTAGGTTACTGAGGCTGCCTTAAACCTGTGATCCTACTGTCTCAGCCTCCCTAGTACTGGGATTACAGGCGTGCACACCACCCCCAGCTAAGCCAGTTGTGTGTGTGTGTGTGTGTGTGTGTGTGTGTGTGTGTATTACTGAGGATTGAACCAAGGGGCATCCTACCTCTGAGTTACACCCTGCCCTTTTTATTTTTTATTTGGAATAGAGTCTTGCTAAGTTGCTGAGGCTGACCTTGAACCTTCGATCCTCTTGTCTCAGCCTCTCAAGCACTGGGAGTACAGGTGTGCACCACATGGTCAGAGCCAGTTCTGATGCCTCAGGCTGCAGACTGGAGGTACTGGTGCGGGAGAAGGTACTTATCATCCTCAGTCAGGGTTGTTCAATCAGATTCAATCGGGTGTTACATGGCTTAGGACAACACTGGTCTCATAGTAAGTGCATAGGAAGCAAAAAAATCAGAAAGTAGGTGGTTCCTGAGCTAATTCAGCAGTAATCACATCAGGCTTTGGTCAGTTTCTTTGCAGTCCTCTTGGTTTTCACCTCATAGTCACAAGGGGGCTCCCAAATGCAGAAAAGGATTAGGAATGCAGAAAAGGATTAGGGGACATTTTCCTAGCCTCTCTCCATTTCTCAAATGAGGAGAGAATCTTCCAGAAGCACTCCACATACGTCATTGGTCAGAAGTGGCTCACATAGCTATCCTTTAAGATAGCAAAGAGAAATGGGATTTTGTTTGGATTGGCCTAATTAGGCCTTATTCCCTGGGGTTGGTCCCATCTTCCTTGTTCGTACTGCTGCCCCAACACTTATACAGAATTAGGATTCCGTTAGTAAAGAATAAGGCAGGAGTTCTGAGTGATTACATATCCCAAAGAGTCTGCCAATAGACCTATGAGACCCTGAACCATGGGGCCTCCCACAGAGTGGAGCCAGGCTATCGAGAGCCATGAACCTCCACAGCAGGACCTGGAGAGGAGAGAGGGATTTCTCCAAAGGTCAGTGGTTCCCCACCCTGGCTTTACCTTGAATTACATTCACCTGGGGAGTGTTCTAATCTGATGCCTGGCTCCCACTCCATACCAGCTAAGCAGGGCCTCTGGGTGAGCACAGGCACTAGGATTTGCTCATTGCCCTGCAGCTGACTCTGAGTGCAGGCAGGTGGGACGTCAGCTGCCGTGAAGCTTCACCTTTGCCTTGGCTCAGCTCCTCTGTGTCTGCTTCACCTCAGCTGGCTTATTCTCACCCCGTACCCCCCGTGCCGCCCTAGGATGTTCCTCCTCACTGCGGCTCTGCTGCGATGTTAGCTTCTCCTGCCTAGACTCACAGCCTTAACCACCCCCAGATTCTTTCAGCTTCAACTCCCATTGCTCACAGCTTCACCGTCTCTATATTTCCAAAATGATTCCCAAGACAGAATGTGATTGGTCCCCACTCATTTCTTTCTGGTCCTCCCCCGCCCGGCCTACGGATCTGGGGCCTCTAGGTCTGGAAGCACCCATGGGCCAACTGGGGAAGAGTGAGGGTCAAGTGGCAAAAGATGTGGCTGTCGAAGGGTATTCCTTCAGCAGGGACTGTGACTCGTCTGCTTTCCTTAGAGGAAATGAAAGCCAGAGACAGTAATGATGTGTCTAGTTGGTGATGACCAAAGGCTGTTCTTCAAGTAACAAACCTAGACACAAATTTACCCCTTTCACCTTTTAGTTGTGTTTAATTATAGAGACACACAGACACTTCTGAGAAAAACGTGCAGGAGGTTGCACCGCTCCCTCCCCAGAGGTCTCTCTGTGAGCTCACCTGTCTCATGATGTCAGTGCGCACAGATAGAGGCCCTAGAAGAGACAGCGTAGATAATAGGCAAATCAGCAGCAAGCCTGCCTGAGTTCAAGTCACAGCTCTGCTTCCATGGCTGGATGACCTTGGGCAGTTTGTTTTAGCCATGCCTCCATTTCTTCACCTGCAAAATGGGAGTGATAATACTACTACTTCACAGAGTCAATAGGAGAGACTCAATGAATTCACAAGCGAGCTAAAACTGGCTGCCCCCTCGGCACCTTCTCTAGTTGCAGCAGGTCCCCACCTCGTCCTCCTGTCTCAGTTTATAACTGAGTGGACCCCTGGAGCCCAGGGGAGAGGAGTTATGGTCACTATAAGCCTTTGTCTGAGTGGTTTATGGGTTTGTAGTGGTTCATAGGAAGAAAGAGACCTTGCCTGGGCCTCCTGGCCTAAGTACATTCTCCAGTTCTGTTTCTACCTACACCTTCCATGCGGTTATGGCATGCTTGCCTAGTTTTAAGATTGTCAGACCTTGTCTGGCCATTGATCTTTGGTGTACACAGAGGGGAGAGAAGGAGTGAGCAGGAGGTTTCCAAGCCCCTAAAGGTAAATGACCATTTATCTTATTACCAGAATCCCCAAACCCCCTCCCTCCTCTCAGAACTAATACAGTGAACTGTCTTCCCCCAATTTCTCTGAAACAGCCACAGTGGACAAGGAGAAAACACCCAGTTTGTTGGCCAGCCAGGTAAGGCAGTAGGAAAACAGTTTTCTAGTAACTTTGAGCTCCATGGTTCTAGCACTAATTTTGAGTCCCAAGGGCCTGCTTGCCCTGCTTTGACAGTTCTATCCCACTGTCACTGTCATCAGAGGCCTGCCTTGGGCATGTCATCACCTGCTGTGCAGTGTGGAAGCACATCACCTTGGGAATCATGCACAATAGTGGCCGGCATCTGTTGTGGGTGCACACCTATGCAGGGTGTGGGGGTGAAAGAGTTCTCAGAGGACCTACAACTGGACTCACTTCCAAAATAAGACAGCACATGCAAAGCACCATGGTAAGGACCGTGGCTCTGTAGGGAGGGGAGAGGATCCTTTCAGAGCCAAGGAAGCCTCCAAAGAGGCAGAGACTGGGGCCCAGGGGCAGAAGTGCTCTTGGAGCGTTGTGATAGCCACTGGTTTGCTTGCAGTTAAGGATTTTGTGTAAGAAATAATTTTACATGAAATCAGCGCCAGAAGAAAGAGGACCTTAAATGCCAGGTTAAGGAGTGAGGACTGTCCTGTAAGCCCCAAGGCACCATTGAGGGGGAGGTAGATGCTTTGGAATACTTGGAATATTTGGGAAAAATTCATCTTGTAGCAGCAAGGAAGAAGAGTCAGAAGAGGGAAAAGCTGGATGCAGCTGGCCCAGGGCCAAAGCAGTGGTGATGGAGAAAGGGGCACATGAGGAAGACTCAGGCGAAAACAGCAGCCTGGACCCAAAGAATGACTGGACGTGAGGGACAAAGGTGGGTGAAACAGTGCTCCAGTGTCACAGGCCTGAGAGAAAAGCTGTCATGGAAAATAGTCAACTGTTTGATAGAGCCCCACAGGACATATCAGGGCCAACTTGATACTCAGAGCTGACGCTGTGCAGGAGTGGAAGCAGCTGCCTTGAGGCCAGCCGCGCCCAGCCCTGGGGATGCCAGGACACCGCAGCTGTGGGAGGATGGACGGGAGGCTCTAAATGTCTGATTCTGTGAGAGGGCTGGGGAGGGTGCTGCAGACAAACAGCATTGCTGGGGAGCGAGCTGAGATGGGAGGGTGACGATGAAGGAGTGGGCGGGAACAGATGTCTGAGCTGAGAGCAGGGAGCAAATGGGTGTGGGGAAAAAAGAGTGGGATGAGGTTGTCTGCGTCTGAGGCAGAGCCGGTGGGTGAGGGCCTTGGTGCTCCAAGTGCCCACTGCTCTGGGCTGGGGCTTTGGGTTACATGGGACCCAGGTTTTGTGGGTCTAGGTTAAAAGATAAGTTTCCATAAGATTACAGAAGGGTATTTCCCTAACTGTCCCTGCTCCCAACTGCTAGGCCCTTAAAAGCCCCTGGGCCTGAACCACGTGTGCTCAGGAGCATGGCAACGTCTCCTCTCAGGCTCCAGTTCCAGCCCTGTGTCATGCCCTCAGCTGAGCAAGACCCTGCTGCTGCCATTGTCTCTACCACGCAGACATGCTGCCCCCCCCCCGCCACGCCCCTGCACTGCTGCAGCTCCAGGGCTCAGGGGCCCTTTCTGCCAGCGTCGAGGCACCTTCTGCTGATGGGTTCCTAAAGCTAAATTGCCTTGGTTCTTCCAGTGGGCCAAAGGGAGGGAGTTTATTTCAAGGTATAACAGTTTCCTGGAAAGCTCAGGTCCCAGGAAGGAGAGTGAGCAGGATGACCTCTGCTGCTGATCCCCATGCTGGTCCAGTCAGATGTGGCCAGTGTGAGGGTGATACTGGTGGAGGAGGCTGTGAGTGGGGGTTACTCCCTAGAGGTGGAAGACTGGCAACAAATATCACACCTAACATAACAATCTGCTGTGCTCTGAGTGCTAAGTATGTGACAAGCGCTGGGTCACGTCCTTTAAATGCATCCTTCATTTAACTTTCACAACAGCTCTTAGAGGTAGGCATTAAGATTCTGTGTGTGTGTGTGTGTGTGTGTGTGTGTGTGTGTGTGTGTGTGTGAGATGGGGATTGAACCCAGGGGCATTCTACCTCTGAGCTACACTCCTAGCCCTATTTTTTTTTTTTTTAATATTGAGACAAAGTCTCGCTAGGTTGATTAGAGTCTCACTGCTTGCTGAGGCTGTCCTCCAACTTGCAATCCTCCTGTCTCAGCCTCCCATGTCCTGGGATTACAGGCATCCACCACCATCCCTGGCTGTGATTCCTTTTTTAAGTGGGGGGGGGGTGCCAGGCAATTGGGAGGCTGAGACTGGAGGATCCCGGTTCTCAGCCAGCCTCAGCTGCTTAGTGAGGCCCTTGCAACTTAGTGAGACCCTATTTCAAAATAAAGAATAAAAAAATAGGGCTGGGACTGTAGCTCAGAGGTAGAATGCCCCCAGGTTCCATACCCAGTACCGCAAAAACAAAAACAAAAACGGTGTGGAAACTGAGGTTAAAAGGCAAGTAATTTGCTTGATGATGTACAGCCAGTAGACAGCAGAGCAAAGATTCAAATCTAGGTCTTTCTGAGTCCAAAGCACATGCATGCTTAAGTTCCTATCACTGTCCTGACCACACTGGACCAGTGGTTCAGTTTTGTAGGGCCAAATACCACTTTGATTTTTTTTTACGGTACTAGAGATTGAACACAGGGGCATTCTACTACCAAGCTACATCCCCAGCCCTTTTTATTTATTTAGTTTTGAAAGAGTCTCACTAGGTTGCTCAGAGTCTCACTAAATTGCTGAGGCTGGTCTTGAACCTGCAATCCTCCTGTCTCAGCCTCCCAAATACTAATATTATAGGCATGCACCACCATGCCTGGCTCTCAAAGATCACTTTGAGAGCTGAGTAATTGGGTTTGGACTCATCTGGGACTGTAGCATAAGTCAATGTGTGCTGTCCCCTGTGCTCAGGACACACTGGTCAACAATTCACAGAGCTTCCAGTCCAGAACTGGCAACATAAATGAATATGAATTGAGGAAAAAGTCAGGAGATATTGTTCTGGTTCTGGTAAAGAATTTGTGGCCTTCAATCTCTTTCTTGGAGAGCATGGCTTCACTTGTATAATCACTGAGTGGCTGACTCAGCTTTGCACTGCCTTTAGTAAGTTACTGGAAAAGTCTAACCAGAGGGAACCTGCATTATGTTACTGCAGAGAAAGCCACACCCCAAAGACAACACTGTGACCTTGCATATCAAATACATTCCATTGGCAAGATCCCTACCAGGAAGGGTAGAAATGAGCACCATAGAAGGAAAGATGGGCCTGTCTAGGCCCTCTAATAAGCCTTTCATTTTTATGACAAACATCTCACTACTGACACTGCACTGCAAGTCACCAGCTGCTCTGAGGAGGTCATGGGAAAAGTTGTTTACCTGCCTCAGGGTTCATACAGACCCTCCCATCTTCAACTACTAGTTTCTTCTTAACCACCTTTCCCCTTGCACAGGACAAACACAGCAAGATGTGTCCTATGTCAGGGAACACTATGGGGACTCATTCTCCTCTTCAATCCCTAGCTCTAGATCTTCCCTGGTTCCTGCTCACATTGACCCTCATAGTTTGTGCTCAGCAGGGCCTTCTGCTCCTCTCCCTCTGCCTACTACTCCTATCTCCCCAGAGGATTAGAATTGGAAGAGTACATGCATGCTTTGGAGCTAGACATGATTTCTTTCTTTTTTCTTTTTTTAGAGTAAAGAAGATTTATTTGCTCACAGTTCTGGAGGTTTCAGAGGTTCAGTTCATGTCAGGCTAGGTCTGCAGAGCTCAGGGCACGGTGGTGGGAAGCAGAGAGGTAGAGAGCAAGGGCTCTGCTTTCACATCATGGAGACTGGAAACAAGCACTAGACATGATTTAAAATAAAACTTTTATGCAGTACTGTATAGTAGGTATAATTATTCCTATTTTATAAATGAAACTGAAACTCAGAAATGCTAAGTAATTTTCCCAAGATCACATAGCCATGAAGTGGCAGATTTATCTTCAAAGCCCCTTCCTCTTCCCACTTCATTAGTTTATTTCCCAGAACCTCCAGAGAAGGATTTCTTAAGCTTTTGAAACCCCTGCTCCACCAGCCAATACGATTTTGTCTAGTTTTGATTTCTGTGTCTTATATTAGGAAAATGGGTAATTTTTTATTATCCAAATATACGATTATTTCACAATATTAATTATGCTCTTTCCCCACTTTGTATACTGCTCCTTCTCCTGCCAGGCAGATGGCTGTGCATTCACAGGAAGAGATTCTCACCACACCTACCCCACCCCAAGGGCTATAAGCTGCCTGACAGGGGTGTGATTCCCTTTGGAAAAAGGCCAGAATTCTCCTGTATTCAGCCAGAAGAGCATATCCAGAAAGAAAACCAAGAGCCAGTGCCTTAGAATGGGAGGCACAGGTGCCTCTGAGCTGGAATCACAGTCAAAACTCAAGAGAGCAGACCTCAGGACTCTAGGACTGGACCCAGTAGCCTGGCCTTCCTCACTGCTTTGCTTGGGCCATCTGGATGGCCCCTTCTGTTCTAGTTGGTCTGACCTGCTAGAGCCATGCTTCTTTCTTAACACCAGCCTTTCTGTAGGTAGCATCTTATCTGATCCTTGAAACTAAGGGCAATGATTATTTCCTTATTAGAGAGATAAGAACATTCAGTGCCTGCTAGAGGGCCAGTTATACAGTTATACTGTCCCTCCTGCCTGCCACTGCCCCATTCCCTGTCTAGGTTTGGGCACTCTTACACCATTTCAGTGTTGGCATTTACTTGTAGTTTGAATTATCATAAAGTAAGTCAGACAACTGTGGGGTCCAATATGCTATTCACTAGCAGTGTATGGCTATTTAAATTTAATTACAATGTAAACAAATTCAGTTCCTGAGTTTTACCAGCCCCATGTCAATGCTTTATAGCTTCATACTAGGCAATGGCTAGCCTTTTGGATGGCTCAAAATAGATCATGTCCAAAACTGCAGGTAGTTCCATTTGACAGTGCTATCAAATAATTAGAAGGTATTATTATGTAATTATAAAGTTACACAGAAGTATAAATGTTTTCATTCCCTATTGCTCTGTAACAAATTACCAATACCCTGGTGACTTAAAACAACACTCACAGAGGTGGAGTATGGTGGTGCAAACTTGTAAACCCAATAGTTGGGAGGATGAGATAGGAGGATCACAGGTTCGTAGCCAGCCTCAGCAACTTAGCAAGGCTTTCAGCAACTTAACAAGACAATGTTTCAAAATTATATATATATGGTTGGGGTATAGCTCAGAGGTAGAAAGCCCCTGGGTTCAATCCCTATCACTACACAGACACACACACACACACACACACACACACACACACACACACACACACACACAAAGCCACTCACTGGGGGTAGGGGTAAGGCTCAGTGACACAACACTTGCCTAGCATGTTAGGAAGCTGGGTTCAGGCCTAGTACTGAAAAAAAAGTCATTACAAACATCATTATTAATGACTGGATAGCATTTTATTAGGAGATATTATTTATTTAACTAATTTCCTATTGTTGACATGATTGTGCTGTCTCTGATTTTTTTAAATCTATTATCAACATTCTGACAAATATCTCTGTGCACAAAGATTTTTCTATATGTCACATTATTTCCTTACAGTAGATTCTGTAATGAAAATTATCAGTTAAAAAAATATACCAATCCAAGCCCGGTGTGATGGTGCTTGACTATTCCCAGTACTTGGGAGGCTGAGACAGGAGGATCACAGGTTCCAACTCAGCCTCAGCAATTTAGTGAGACTCTCAGCAACTTGGTGAGACCCTATTTTCAAAGAAAAAATAAAAAAAGGAATAGGGGAATAGCTCTGAGGTAGAATGCCCCTGGTTCATTCAATCCCCAGCACCACACACACACACACACACACACACACACGCAGACACCACACACACACTATAAATATATATATCTGACTAGCAGCTCCCCCGGTCTCAAGTTACCAATTGACACTCCTCCAGCAGGGTCCAAGCAGGCTCTCCAGCCTCCACCAGACCCTCCCAACACACACACCAGGTGGAGGTAGCCCAGACTCCTCCTCAGTCAGCAGGATTTGAGCAGAACCTTTTTCCCAGAGGAAACAAGGGATGGCAGGCTGGGCCGGGGCCTCCCCAAGACCTCCTGACATTGAGAAGAGGAAAAGAGGATTCCCTGCTCTCAGGGGTTCACCTGCTGTTTGTGCTTTCACCTGTTAGTACAACGCACTTGAAGAGAAACAGGAACTTTGGGAATAGTTTGAAATTTAGAAAATTTATGTCCGAACTGTTGGGAAAGCCCTTCCGCATACATCACCAGCTTGTTAGAGAGCAACATCCGCCTTCCCAGTGGGGACTCCATCTCTCCCTGCTTCAGCCACCAGGGGAGGAACTACTGCTGCCCTCTCCACTCCTCTCCTGCCAGCTCCACTCCCCCTGGCAGTCGCTGCAGCTCCTCACCCACCTCTGCCACCGGCTAGCTGGTGACCTGCCCTGCACGACGCACCCCCAACTTTGGGTGTCAGTTTCCTTCTCTGCAAAAAGCAAAGGTTGAATTTGGATGGCCTTTAAGGTCTTCCATTTTAATCCCTATCATTTTATGATGATATGTTTGAGATGACTCGGCTACAATGCAATGCACATATTATGTATTTACTGTTTTACTATGTGACTATTTCGTGGTGCATAATATACAGAGGGCATCCGGGGACAGAAGAGAACGGTTCTCTCTGTGTATCCATGAGCATTGATTATCGGGTGTAAGAGGGCTGGCCCTCACTGAAGGACACAGGAGCGATGCGGAGGATCAGAATGTCAGGTGCTGGCATTGCCAAGGGACATGGCAATCTCAGCCAGGATGGGTGAGAAGGCAATGACACGCAAGTCTGCTTGCTCGGCTCCCTTGTTCTTGGGACACACATTAGGGTGAAGGCCTGGCCCCTCCTCTTTCTTTCTAGCTCCTGGGATGTTTCCAAAGCCTTTCCTTCCTGGTGGACCCCTTCCTAGGCAACACTCAGATTGCCACAAGACTCTGAAAGCCACTGCAGCCCGAGCTGCACAGCAGGGTCCTTGCTGCCCCTTTGGATCGGATGCTGACAGGGGATTACTTTTGTCAAACTCCTTTGGGCTTGGTCTGCTGGCCTCCTAAGGAGAGGAGGATGGGGGCAGGGCTATTGCTTCTACCTTGGGGTTTCCCAGGGCTGCTCTGTGTATTCACTGGCAGGTTGTGTCAGGAAAGGGTGCCCAGCTATAGGGGAGCACAGGAGCCGGAACCTCAGTCACTCCACCCACGAAGGTGTGTGCCTGACAGCGCTGTGACTGGCTGGAGGAAGGGGCACCTTGTTCAGATTTATACAAAGGTGCCTGATGGGCTGATGAGATCCTGTGCTTCCTGGGCTCCTGTGATTCCTTCTGCCATGCCCTCTGCCCATCTTCCCTGGAGTCTTAGTGTTCCTTATCTCTTCTTACCCACTGAAATATGACTCTGGGATCTCTCCTTCTGCCTGTGGGTGCTTCCTGTTTCTGTCCTTGTTTCTGCCCTAGCCTGTCTCTCAGACTCCAGGCTCATCTGTCACCAGCTCATTGATTACCTGAGCCGAGCATCAGCATGTCCTGGGGAGAATCTTGCTTCAGGGAAAGCAAAGTGCCAGAAGTTAGCAGGAAAGCTCATGAATATAGAGGAGTATGCTCACAAAAGAAAGGGAGTTCCTAAGGACATAAGGAAAGGGACTTGTTAGGAAGAGGCCAAGAAGGACCTGAGCTTGGGATGGGAGGCTAAGCAGATGGGCATGGGAGAGTCAGAACACACGAGAGCTGGAGGGGGTTCTGGACCCAGGGATGGTGACGACACACAGGGCATCAGGAATGTGCCCGAAGCTACAGGCCAGGGCTTGGGTGGCAGTGAGCTAATACCTGTACAATGCCTGGAACCATGGCATGTGGTGGTGCCATGCAAGTGTTTGACAAATGACTGTGGACTGGAACTGGTACTCACTCCCTGGCTGTTCTTTATTTCAGAAGGCAGCCTTGCTTCAAGCACATCTCCAGCCCTCACAAGAGCCGTGGGAGACCCCAGGGGCTACTTGCTGTAGGTACAAAGGTCAGGGCTAAGGACAGAGTAGGAGCTTTCTCATCCCAGCCTTTATCTTCTTCACTGGCAGCTCTTTTCCCTGCCTGCCCTTGGGATAGACTGTTATCTCAGAAGAATCCTTTATATACCAAAGACCAAAAACTGGCTGTAACTAGACTAGACTCAATCTCTTAGTCTATTGTGCTCATTTGTGTGTGTGTGTGTGTGTGTGTGTGTGTGTGTGTTTTTCAGTAAATCACTCCATCTGGCACATGGTACCTGCTTTTTAATGCTATTAAATGAAAATACAGTCCAACCTGAGGCAGAATTAACCTGCAAGTAGGTACAATGATATTTGGGTGGAAGTCAGATCAATATTATATATACTCTATCTATCTATCTATCTATCTATCTATCTATCTATCTATCTATCTATCTATCTGTATTGAGGATTGAACAGAGAGGCATTCTACCTCCAAGCTATACTCCCAGCCCAATTTTATATATTTGGAAACATGGTCTCACTAGGGTGCTGAGAGCCTCACTAAGTTGCTAAGGCTGGTTTTGAACCTTCGATTCTCCTGTCTCAGCCTCCCAAGTACTGGGATTACAAGTGTGCGCCACCATGCCCAGCAGCATTATATATCAATATGAATAGGCATGATTGGGTTCATGTTTAGGGTCTGCTTATTGGTTGCTCTCACCTTGCACCTTCAGTCATGGCTTGGGAGGATGACTTTTGAGCCCAAGGAGGCCTATGAGTCCTGCTTGTGCATCACTGAACCCAAGGGCAGTCTCTATGATCAAGGAAGCTCAGAAGTGGAAAGTTGACTTCGGATAATCTTTGTCTTCAGCTGCATTGATGCTTCTCCACAGAACTACTTCATTCATGTTTGTATGCAACAAATATTTCTCTTTATTTAATTTAAGTAATTAATTTATTTGCATTGGGGATTGAACCCAGGAGCATTCTACCTCTGAGCTACACCCCTAGATCTTTTATTTATTTTGAAACAGGGTGTCACTAGGCTGTTGAGAGTCTCACTAAGTTGCTAAGGAGGCTGGCTTTGAACATGCGATCCTCCTCTCTTAGTCTCCTCCCAAGTACTGGGATTACAAGCGTGCAGTACCATGCCTGGCCAAATATTTCTGAATACCTATAAAGTGCAAACATTGCCTTCCAGGCACTGGAGCATACCAGTGAAACAAATACCTCTGCCCTTGTGAAACTCATGTTCTAGTGGGGATTGCGCGGGGGTGGGGGGGGGTGGGGGGTGGTTGGCATAAGTAATAAACATAATAAGTAAGACATGGTAAAAAGAAGAAGTAGATCAAGTACAGGGAATCAAGAGCACTGGATTGGGGTGGGGCCCACTGAGAAGGTGAGATGGGGCTTGATGGAGGCGAGGGAGCTGGCCACGTGGGTTCCTGCTTCAGAGGTTCTCTGGAGAACCCGCTTTGTCTCTTGAGTGTTGGGCAGTGGTTCTCCTTCTTAATAAACACCAGGATCTCTTAGGGAGCTTGTGAACAAAGCAGTTCCAGCTTCCATTTGTGATGGGGATGGGGGAGGGATTGATACTGTACCAAGCACTTCCAGTGAGTTGACGCTGGAGTCTGGGAACTGCACTTCTTTGGCAGCCTGAAGACCAGTGAACACAGTCCTCACTCTCCAAGAACCTGCTCTTTAGCAGTCACAGAGGGGGCATCTGGGTACAGAGCAATGCTTTAGGCAGCATTCCGCTGTCATTAATATATCCATGGGGAATGCCAGTTTCTGAATCAAAGATTAGCTCAGAGCAGAGAACCCGGCAGGGATGCATGTTGAGGAGACAGGGTAGAAGAGTTGGGGGACAGAGGTGAGAGCTCTACAGTAAAACTTCTTCCCAAGAGCAGCAGGAGAGGTGCCAGAAAAGAGGCCAGAAAAGGCTTCTGATGCAAAAATAAGAGGGCTCTGAATCTTCCTGGGTTCCCCCGGGTGGCTCTGCTGAGGGACAGCCTTTGGTTATGGGAGAATGGATGAGCAGGAGAGGCCTTGGACAGAGTTGTAAACACAGAGCTGCACCCAGCTGCCTCCGTCCCTTTTGTGAGCTATGTGTTCACTGCCCATGGCTCGTGTCCACAACTATATTCAGAGGATGAAGCTAGAGCCACTTCATCCAGATGCACCAAGAACTGGAAGTGCCTGTGAGTATATGTCCCCCCGGGAGCATGATAGCCAGCAAGGGACAGGTGCAGGAGTACAAACCCCAGTGCCTTTGCCCTGAGATGGGGTAAATCCAGGCTGCTTGGTATATTCCATAGCTCCCCATGGACCAGGCAGAGGCTGGGACTTCACCAGAAATCAAACTTTTGCCTGTCTCCTATTCTTTCCCTGTTCCATATTGGTCCATTCCTTTCAGGATTTTCCTGAGGATTTCCTCAGTAAACCACTTGCACATGAATCTTTATCTCATCTGACCTAAGACACAGATAATTCAAACACCAAACTATCTGGACTCTGGCTCACAGTTCTTTAGGGAATAGGAAGGAAATGAGCTAAACCTGTTCCCATGGTAACCCAAAGAAGTATTCCTTTCCCTTCCCCAGCCTGGACCACCCAAACCTGCCTTTTCTTAAAAGGGCATGTTAATGCCCGTAGAGGTGGCACCTGAATAGGTGACACCAGGCTTCAGACTGCCCTGAACCTGATAGAAAACACGAATTCACTACAATTCCAGGCAGAACCAAAGGTGTACAACTGGAGTCCAGATTTGGGGTAAGCAACTTAAAAAAATCACAGAGTTAGTTCTCACCCTTCTTAGTGAGCCTAGAAAGCTGTCCAAACAGCTGAAGATATGCAGAGGCTTGCGTGAAACTTGGCTAAAGAATTGGACTTTCCCTTGGGCCTTTGCTCCACCTGCCCTCTGCTGGAGCAACTCATGAATAGCAGCTGCCAGGAGGGAAGGAACCCCAGTAAGAAGGCTTCAGAAACCCACTCAATGCCAACTCATTCCTTGGGGTCCAACTTAAAAGTCACTCCCTCCAGGACCTCCTCCAATCCCTGTAGCTAGAAGCAAAG
>PVLC010004125.1:60000-65084 GCA_004027655.1 Graphiurus murinus
AGTACTTGGGAGGCTGAGACAGGATTGTAGGTTTGAGGCCAGCTTCACCTACTTAGTGAGACCCTGTTTCAAAATAAAGAATAATACTAGGGTTGGGGGTGTAGCTCAGAGGTAGAATGCCCCTGGGTTCAATTCCCAGTACCACAAAAAAAAAAAAAAAAGAAAGAAAGAAAAAGAAAAATAGCTCGGAGGTAGAATGCCCCTGAGTTCAATCTCCAGTACTGCAAAAAAAACAAACCAAAACAAACAAACAAACAAAAAATGGAGATGAGTCTAATTGCTAGGTTCCTGGATGCCCCCAAAGGCTCCTGCGTTGAAGGCTGGTCCCCAGTGCAGCAGTGCTCAGAGCTGGGACTCTTGGGAGGTGATTGATCACGAGGGCTCTGACCTCATCAGTGGTCCCAGCTGTTGATAAATTCATACTTTGGTGCATTATTGGGAGGAGTAGAAACGGTCAGAGATGGGGCCTCGCTGGCGGAGGTCGGTCGTTGAGGATGTGCCTTGAAGGGCATATCTCATCCTGACCCCTTCCTCGCTCTCTCCTTCCTGGCTGCCAAGGGGCAAGCAGCTTTGCTCCACCGCATCCTCCCCACCTTGAAGTTCTGCCTCGCCAAAGGCCTAAAAGCAGTGGAGCCAGGCGACGATGGACCCTGAAACCTTGAGCCAAATAAAGCTTTTCTCCTTCGAGTCAATTCATCTTGGGTATTTTGTCACAGCTTTTAGGCCTAAAAGCAGTGGAACCAGACGACCATGGACCTTGAAACCTCTTCAACTGTGAGCCATCTTTTCTAAGTTGTTTTTCTCAGGTATTTGTCACAGGGATGAAAAGCTGACTAACATGACAAAGATGACAAAAATGCTCATACATGCTGGGCATGGTGGTGCACATCTACAATCCCAATACTTGGGAGGCTGAGATAGGAGGATCACAGGTTCAAAGCCAGCCTCAGCAATTTAGCGAGATTCTCAGTAACCTAGTAAGACCATGTTTTAAAACAAAACAAAACAAAAATTTTCTTAAAGGGCTGAGGGAGCTGGGCGTGGTGGCACACACTTGTAATATCAGCATTTTGGAGGCTGAGACCGGAGGATCCGGGTTCGCGGCCAGCCTCAGCTACGTATTGAGGCATTCCGCAACTTAGTGAGACCCTGTTTCAAAATAAAGAATAAAAAAATAGGGCTGGGGGTATAGCTTGGAGGTAGAATGCCCCTGAGTTCAATCCCCAGTACTGCACGAATAAATAAATAAATAAATAAATAAATAAATAAATAAATAAAAATAAAGGGCTGGGGGTATAGCTCAGAAATAGAATGCCTCTGGGTTTAATCTCCAGCACCACACACACACACACACAAATGCTCATACATTGCCATTGGAATAACTGTAAAAAATAAAAATAAAAATTTAAATATTAAAGTTACACTTATAAAGTTTTATACTTACAGTGTGACTTAGTTTTGTTTTTTTTTTTGTTTTGTTTTGTTTTGTTTTTTTTTTTGGTGGTACCAGGGATTGAATCCAAGGGCATTCTACCTCCCAGCTACATCCCCAGCCCTTTTTTATCTTTTGGTTTTGAAACGGTCTCACTAGGTTGCTGAGAGTCTCATTATGCTGCTGAGGCTATTCTCAAACCTGCAATTCTCCTGTCTCAGCCTCCCAAGTACTGAAATTACAGACATATGCCACCATGCCTGATGTAATCTAGAATTTTAATCTTACATATTAAGCTATACATGAATGATCATAGCCACTTTATTTGTAATAATAAAAGATTGAAACAATTCGTGTCCATTAATAGATGATTGGATCAATGAATTGTGTTGTATCCATAAGATGAATGACTACTCTGCAATAGATAGAAATGAACCATTGATACACACTACAACAAGGATATCTCAAAACAGTACACTGAGCCAAAGAAGCCAGATGCAGAAGAATATCTATTCTATGATTCTGTTTGCATGAAACTCTAAAGACAACAGATGCACTCTGTGGTAAGAGAAGCAGGTAAGTGGTTGCTTGGAGCTGTTGGTAGGTGTGGGACTTACCTGGGAAGGAGAATCATAAGGAAAACTTTTGGGATAATGAATATGTTTTTTATTTTTATTTTGGGGGTAATGGTTACAAGGGTGCGTGAATTCATTAAAACTCTCCAAACTGTGTAATTGGAATGGATTGTATGTAAGCTATATTTTGATAAGGTTAATGAAGAACCCATATAAGAGGTATGTTCAGAGAAGTGCCACTTCCTTCCTCTCCCTTCCTCCAGTGTTGTGCTGGAGCCAACTTGTCCTTGCTTGTGAGAGCAATTCTCTGCATTTTTGCCAGGAGCTTGAAATTGACCACAGTGGGGATATTTACACTAAAGAAATGCAAATGTTACAAACCTGGGCTTCTGCAGGTTTTCTTTTTAGAGAGCTGGTTTCCAGCCTAGCCTTGCCTTGCCTACCTTATCTACTTCCCACCACTTGTAGGTAACCCATTTCACTGTTTTTTGGTTTGTTCTGCTTTGTTCTTTTTGTAAAAATAAGCAGATGTGTTTGTTTGCTTATTTCCTCTTTTTTATCTCCATTCTTTGCATAGCTTTATTATTCTACTATGTGACTATACCATATTTTATCCAATCATTTGTCTTCTTTGGGGTATTTAAGTGGTTTCTAGTATTTTCAATTATGCATAATGCTGCAATAAATAACCCAGTTCCTTAATCCCAGTACTTGGAAGGCTGAAATAGGAGGATCACAGGTTCAAGGACAGCCTCAGCAACTTAGTGAGACCCTCAACAACTTAACAAGACCCTGTTTCAAAATAAAAAACAAAAATGAGCCAGGTGTGGTGGCGCACGCTTCTAATCCCAGCATTTGGGAGGCTGAGACTGGAGGATCTGGGTTCGTGGCCAGCCTCAGCTGCTTAGTGAGGCCCTCCGCAGCTTAGTGAGACCCTGTTTCAAAATAAAGAATAAAAAATAGGGCTGGGCTGTAGCTCAGAGGTAGAATGCCCCCAAGTTCCATCCCCAGTACTGCGATAAAATAAAAGCAAAAATAAAAAAAATAAAAAGGGCTAGCTTGGAGGTAGAATGCCCCTAGGTTCAATCCCCAGTAACAAAAGAAAAACAAAAAGCAAATCAAAATAAAAACCACCCTGTGCCTGTATAGTTTTGTGTTGCTAGAGGTATCACTCAGATTTAAATTCTTAGAAGTGGGATTGCTGAACCGGGTGTAGTGGCACATGCCTGTAATCCCATTACTTGAGAAGCTGAGACAGGAGGATCATAGGATCAAGGCCAACCTCAACAACTTAGTGAGACCTTGTTTCAAAACAAAATAAAAATGTCTGGGGTGTAACTTTTGCAGGGTGTTTTGGTTAATGAGGTAGGGTTTAGTCCCCAGTACCAAAAAAAAAAAAAAAAAAAAGAAAAAGGAAAAGAAATGGGATTGCTGGATCTAAATGTATGTGTATATGTAGTTCTGTTAGATATTGCAAACTGCCTCTCTATGGCATTGTACTATTTTTTATTTTTACCAAAAATATGAGAGTACCCATATCTCCATGACCTTGCCATTAAACTGTTGCTGGGCAGAACTCTTACCATGTTTAGGGCAAGAGGCTCTATCGCCCATCTGCTCTACAAATACTCAGAGTCAAATTGGCAAGAATATAGGTTTTATTTAAAGCTGGCTTTGTAGGAAGATAGAGAAAACTTTTTGTTTTAAATATCTATCTTCAGAGAACTCAAGGGCAAGGGAAGCTTTTAAAAGAGAAAAGGAGGCAAAAGGGACAAACAAAATATACACGTGCAGCAGGGGGAGCTTGTGCATGCCTGTAATCCTGGTACTTGGGAGGAGGATCACAGGTTCAAGGCCAGCCTGGGTAACTTAGACTCTGTTACTCTGTTTCAAAAAATAAAAATTAAAAAGGGCTGGGGTGTAGCTCAGTGGTAGAGCCCTTGCCTAGCATGTATGTGAGGCCCTAGCTTCAATCCCAAGTACAAAAAGAAGCAAAAGAAGTGTTTTCCTATATTTTCTAAATTATTTCATAGAAGATTTAGTAGTCTTTTTATACACATTGAGATTTGAAATTTACCTGTAATTGAATTGATTGTGTGTGTGTGTGTGTGTGTGTGTGTGTGTGTGTGTGTGTGTGTTACTAGGGATTGAACCAAGGGGTATTCTACCTCTGAACTATACCCACAACCCCTCTCCCTTTAATTTTTGTTTTTGAAACAAGGTCTCACTAATTGCTGAGGTTCTCTCTACATTGCTGAGGCTGGCCTTGAACCCGCAATCCTCCTGTCTCAGCCTCCCAAGTATTGGGATTACAGGCATGTGCTAATATGCCTGGCTTGAAATTGTTTTTTTATATATGGCACGAGGTAAGGAATTTCAATTGTTTTCAAAAACTCTTTTTCCTACTGCTCTACAGTGGGACTGAAACAGACTCCCTCTGAAATCGACAACTTCCTGACAAGTTGTTCTTCTGCATTTCCTCCTGCTAAGAGCACAGGCTGAAGGGCTGCCCACCCCTGGCCTGATGGGCACTAAGGATGCTGAGACCCACAGATTCACTGGCTATCTAAATCTGCATATATATCTTTCTTTCTTCTGTCCACTTGCTGCCTCTTCTCTTAGAAAATCTTCCCTTGAGTTCTCTGAAGATGGAGATTTGAAGCAAGAATGTTTCTTCTACCTTCCTTTAAAGCCAGCTTTGAATAAAACCCATTTTCCTGCCAATTTGACTCTGAGTATTTGTGGAGCAGAGGAGCAGAAGAGCCTTGCCTCTTGCCCTGCCCAGGACAACAGTTCTGGCCAGCAACCGTATAACATGCATCAAAAGCATTTGGCAAGCCGGGCATGGTGGCACACGCCTGTAATCCCAGCATTCGGGAGGCTGAGACCGGAGGATCCGGGTTCGTGGCCAGCCTCAGCTACCTAGTGAGGCACTCCGCAACTTAGTGAGACTGTGTTTCAAAATAAAGAATAAAAAATAGGGCTGGGGGTATAGCTCGGAGGTAGAATGCCCCTGAGTTCAATCCCCAGTACCGCAAAAAAAAAAAAAAAAAAAAAAAAGCATTTGGCAAGCCGGG
>PVLC010004125.1:65184-78800 GCA_004027655.1 Graphiurus murinus
TAATCTCAGTACTTGGGAGGCTGAGACAGGAGGATCGCAGGTTTCAAGCTAGCCTCGGCAACTTAGTGAGGCTCTCAGCAACTTAGCAAGACCCTGTTTCCAAATAAGTAATTCAATAGGTCTGGAGGTAGAAGGCCCCTGGGTTCCACTCCCAGTACCACAAAAAAAAAAAAAAAAAAAAGCATTTTGCTGCCTCCATTAAAATTGAACATTCTCATACCCACTGGTCCACTAATGCCACTTAACAGAAATGCATTCATATGTGCACAGAATGACAAATTTAAGAATGGTGGCAGCAGCACTATTAAAAATAGCCCTATGAGCTGGGTGTGGTGGCACACACTTGTAATTCCAGTAGTTGGAAGGCTGAGACTGGAGGATCTGAGTTTGAGGCCAGCCTCAGTTACTTAGTGAGGCCCTCCCCAACTTAGTGAGACACTGTTTCAAAATAAAGAATAAAAATAAGGCTGGGGGTGTAGCTCAGAAGTAGAATGTTCCTGGGTTCAATCCCCAGTCACACACACACACACACACACACACACACCCTAAAATGGAAAACAACCCAAAAGTCTATCAGTACGGCAAAAAAAAAAAAAAAAAAAAGTAAAAACTAATCTATGGCATTAGAAGTCATGACAGCAGTCATCTTTGCTGAGCAGAGTGGAGTTGGTGACTGGCAGGCACTTACAGAGTTTGTGAGGTGCCACTAATGCACTAAGGTTATTTCTTTACCTAGCTAGTGTCCACTTTGCCATACTTGATAGACTGTACAGTATAATGTTTGTACTTTTTCATATTATGTTATACATCAATATAATAGTTATTTTTAAAAATTGAAGCTACACTCCCAGCCCTTTGTATTTTTTGTTTTGAAACAGGGTCTTTCTACATACTACAGAGTCTCACTATATTGCTGAGGCTGGCCTCAAACCTACTATTCTCCTGTCTCAGTCTTCTAAGTATTGAGAGTACAGGAGTATACCACCATACCTGGCTTATGCTATATTCTTAGAGAAGTGAAACTGCAGAGAGGGCTGATGGAACTGGGACATATCATGTATGGAATGGTCATTTAGTTACCAAGTAGATGTTGGAACACTTGAGTGAAGCACCAAAATAAATGAGATATTTGATATACTTGCAAAGAAATGGATGATACTCGATATAAAATGGTGAACAGAGAGGAAATTAAAACTAGTCATCAAATTTCAGCAAATGCCAAATACCACTGCCCATAAAAATGCACTTTTATTTTACAACCATTAAGAGAGAAAAAAAATCTGCTGCCAGCTGAAGATGAAATAATGCCTTAACCATGGCCCTGGGTGGTGCATGAATTGGTCAGATTGGCTTCTCGTTCCTCTGATTTCTTTGATTTATTCCAAGGGATTTGGCAGTGTTTCCTGTCTTCAGTTGCCTTTTTTACTTGGCTTCTGACAGATGTTGCTTTTGAATATATTTCAGGAATAAAATGGAGCCTAGCTCCATGTGAGTCTCTGCCTTTCTTAGGTCCTGTGAAGCTCTTGGTTGAGCTTTTACAACAGAGTTTGGAATTTTGGCGATTCCTCCCAAGTGAAATGTTTGCTTTCTCACTATCCATTTCCCCTGCTGCTCTGTTTCCCTGCCTCTTTGTGACCACAGTAACCTTTCATTTCTTTTTCTTTTTCTTTTTTTTTTTTTTTTGTGGTACTGGGGATTGAACTCAGAGGCATTCTACCTCCGAGCTATACCCCCAGCCCTATTTTTTTTTATTCTTTATTTTGAAACGGGGTCTCACTAAGTTGCGGAGTGCCTCACTAGGTAGCTGAGGCTGGCCACGAACCCAGATCCTCCGGTCTCAGCCTCCCAAATGCTGGGATTACAAGCGTGCGCCACCACACCCGTCTGTAATCTTTCATTTCAATGCACAATCTTTTAAAAGATATTTTGAACATCAATCAAACTTCTCAACAGTGGTGCCAATGTAACGGCTCCGGCCAAGCTTGCGCTCGTGAAGGCAGAAACACAGCTGCTGCCTGACCAGCCGGGACTAGAAGAGGCTCCTTGGTTCTAGAGACGTTGAAATGTGAAAAAATATGCATCTTAGAATGGATGAATCAGTGTGTTGAGAGAAAAAGAGAAACCGGAAAATTACTATTTACAGAGTAAGAGGAAGTCTTACATACTTGTATAATTTGGGCTGAAAATAAGCAGTGATGTATTTCAAGGACCTAGATGAAAATCAGGGAATAGGTCAAACAAAAATAACATGGTTTTCCTAAAATAAATATACTATGGTTGTTGGTTGGTGTTCATTAAGCTGATACAGAGAAGTGTGGCCAGGCTCATTTCCCACTTGGAGGTAAGGCGGCACCATAACTTACAGCCGTGAAGTGCTGGGAAATGCTGAGCAAAAATGCATAAAAATATATTTTCCCCCAAGAGAGTCAGGTTATTATTTTTATTATAAAATATTTCCTGAGAGCTAGTTTAATACATGCTTTTTAAATATCCTTTTATTGGTGCATTGCAAACACACATCATCTTGAGGTTTAGTGTGAGAGAAACATACATGCATATAGATTCCCTTTGAATCCCGCCCTGCTCCCTCTCCCTATCTATCCATAATATTGAAATTAGTATTGATAGCTTTACTATATATATATTTTTAATGTGGCATGGAAGATTGAACCCAGGGTCTCACACATGCTAGGCAAGTGCTCTACCACTGAGCTATATCCCCAGCCTCAATATATGTTTATTATAAATCTTTTGTGTGTGTGTGTGTGTGTGTGTGTGTGTGTGTGTGTGTGCCAGGAATTGAACCCAGGGGCATTCTAACCTCCGAGCTATACCCCCAGCCCTACTTTATTTTTTATTTTATTTATTTATTTATATGTTTGCCTTTAATCTTTAATTTTTGTGAGTCACAAAAAACTTTATTTTCAGTTAGACATAAAGATACTTTATACAAGGAAAAATATTACAATAAGCCTACTGAATCAGTTTTGCATCTGAGGGGTAGAGAATAAATAATTACATAATTTTCACAGGATTCTGTAACAGCAATCAAATAATGAGAAGCAAAGCTACACAGACCTTGTTACAGAAGAAAATTCCTGTTAATACATATGCAATATATTTTGAATTAGTAATCCTCATATGACTCCAACTCTTTGATTTCAGTACTTGGTAATGTATGTGATTATCTATTATTTTGATGTCTTGGAACATTATAACAATGACTTATAAATGATTTTAAGAAAATATTATAAAGAAATGTTATCATTTCTAATTTCATAAGAGGACAAAAAGAAACATAGCCAATGATATCTCAATAATACATATTTTTAGAGACTGGTATGAGAAATCACATTTTTAACTGATGAAACATTAGATTCTAAATGCATTCTCTTTTTTTTTTTTTTTTTTTTTTTTTTTTTTTTGTAGTAGTAGTAGTACTGGGGATTGAACCCAGGGGTATTCTACCTCCAAGCTACACCCCCAGTCCTATTTTTTTTTTGTGGTACTGGGGATTGAACTCAGGGGCATTCTACCTCCGAGCTACACCCCCAGCCGTATTTTTTATTCTTTATTTTGAAACCGGGTCTCACTAAGTTGTGGAGTGCCTCACTAGGTAGCTGAGGCTGGCCTCGAACCCGGATCCTCCGGTCTCAGCCTCCCGAATGCTGGGATTACAAGCGTGCGCCACCACGCCCGGCCCCTAGTCCTATTTTTTATTCTTTATTTTGAAACAGAATCTCACTAAGTTGCAGAGGGCCTTACTAAGTAGCTGAGGTTGGCCGCAAACCCGGATCCTCCTGTCTCAGACCCCCAAGTACTGGGATTACAAAGGTACGCCACCATGCCCAGCTTGCATTCTCTTTATCATACAAGTTACAGAAAAAAAAGTCAAGAAAATTCTGAAGTTTATCATTTATAAAAGTATTTTATGCCATTTCAACAATCTCTTATCTAGGCATTTAACAGCATTTTAAATTTAAATTTCACTTGAGAATTAATAATACTCCTTAGAGGAAGTACAAAGCTTTTTCAAGCATTTCAAAAATAATCAGTTATAGAAGAATATAGTGTAATTAGTCAAAAATAATGTCAAATAATTTGTTTTTAAGTGGGAGTGCAATACAGCAAAAATGTGGCTTTAATGACTAAACGGAAAAATCACACAAAAGAACCTAGAAATATTTCTGAAAGAATACACAAGTCTGGGTGTGGTAGCACATACCAATCTCTCAGGAGGCCAAGGCAGGAGAATCCCTTGGACTCAGGAGTTCAAGGCCAGCCTGGGCAGAACAGGGAAACCCCCATCTCAAACAACAAAATTAATTTTCACTGGGTTTTTTTTCCCACTTTTTTTTTTTTTTTTTTTGCGGTACTGGAGATTGAACTCAGGGGTATTCTACCTCCGAGCTATACCCCCAGCCCTATTTTTTATTCTTTATTTTGAAACAGGGTCTCACTAAGTTGTGGAGGGCCTCACTAAGTAGCTGAGGCTGGCCACAAACCTGGGTCCTCCTGTCTCAGCCTCCCAAATGCTGGGATTACAAGTGTGCACCACCACGCCTGGCTTTTTTCCACTTTTAATTTCAATATTTTACCTCTAGTTTACATCACTTTTTGGTAGGTGCTGTTAATATCTGAGGTTTAAAGTGACAGGCCTAACAATAATTATCTTCTTTGATTATTTAATTCTTCATTCCTATGAATATAATCACCTTTAAATTGGATCACTCCTTCAGCCTAATTCTCCTTTCATATCTCAAAGAATGTGGTTTTTGTCTAGTAAAAAGACTGCAGATTGATTCTATTACATTTTCCTACTGTGTTTGGGTCCTCCCAGGGTATGCTTCTGACTTCAGATAATAGTCATATGTTCCCTTTAGATCATTTGTGAATATTTCATATTTTATTAGTGACTAGGTACTAACTTAGTATGTTAGATGACCACTGTATAGTAAAAATCAGAAATGGAAATGGTTAACGTACCAGAACTCTGTATACGTAACAGAAACAGAAATACATTAAGGAAAAAACATTTTAAATAATCATAGGAAACAATAAGATCCTCAACCCTGAAAATAAGTATGACATAAATACTAGTAACCATAGCAGATAAGCATTATAATACAAAAAACCCATCCAATGTAAGAAAAAGAGAGGCCAAGTTTTGAGACTCATTCTTCACATCTAGCCAGTTGTAGCCAGGCTAGTAAGTGCTGTAGAGTCAAATGCTTTGGGGAGAGATGGAAATATAGCTACAGAATACTAGAGAACACTGATTCAAATCCCACGAATGACTTCTAAACTTGCCCATAAGATGA
The DNA here is from genome assembly GCA_004027655.1 of Graphiurus murinus. Classification (NCBI taxonomy): domain Eukaryota; kingdom Metazoa; phylum Chordata; class Mammalia; order Rodentia; family Gliridae; genus Graphiurus; species Graphiurus murinus. The sequence goes on from PVLC010004125.1 coordinate 70,506, forward strand.
CAGTGGAAAAATAGCATAATTTGAGAACTTATAAATTCACTTCATGAGACATTTATCATCCCGCTTGTGCTTTATTTATTTATTTTAGGTTTGATATGTCCAATAGGCATCAACTTCTGGAATGTGGCATTCTGCCCTACAGTCCTGACAAGTCCAGGATCACATTTAATGAGTCAATAAACTTCAGGGCTAGATGGATGGGGAAGTATCTTTCACTGCCCAAGCTCTCTTGTGAATCAGGTAACTGACCAGCAGTGAACTACAATAAATTCTAATGCAAAGCTAAAGGAAAATTTAGGAAAGCCTAGAAGAAAGGTGCCAAACTGCATTGCAAATATAAGATAGGATATTTTATATCCTTAATAAATATTTATAAAAATATATACATATAATGAACAGGCCATTTTATAATGCTACTTAAAGTAATGAAGAGCTATCATGTCAGATTTATCAATATCTGGGCTTCAGATTAACTTGTAAAAATATTTTCAATTAAATTTCAGTAAATACAGCTGGGCATGGTGGCGCATGCTTGTAATCCCAGCATTCGGGAGGCTGAGACCGGAGGATCCGGGTTCGCGGCCAGCCTCAGCTACCTAGTGAGCCACTCCGCAACTTAGTGAGACTCGGTTTCAAAATAAACAATAAAAAAAATAGGGCTGGGGGTATAGCTCGGAGGTAGAATGCCCCTGAATTCAATCCCCAGTACCGCAAAAAAAAAAAAAAAAAAAAAAATTTCAGTAAATACACTGGACGGTATTAAACACCAAAAAGAAAAAATGTAGTTCCAATCGTTCTCTGTTTTTACCAACATCTTTTATTCATTAATGATGGACAAATCAGTAAACTAGTTTATAAAGGATTTTTATTAAAAATTGATCAATTCTCTAATAAGTAAATTCAGATCTGTAGTTAGAAAAACCAGGATGAGCTGGGCATGGTGGCACACTCTTGTAATCCCAGTACTTGGGAGACTGAGACAGGAAGATGGCAAGTTTGTCACCAGTCTCGGCAGTTTAGCGAGGCCCTCTGCAACTTACTGAGACCCTGTTTCAAAATAAAAAATAAAATAGGGCTGGGGTGTAGTTCAGAAGTAAAAACACTCCTGGGCTCAATCCTCAGCATGAGAAAGAAAGAGAGAAAGAGAAAGAGAAAGAGAAAAAGAGAGAGAGAGAGAGAGAGAGAGAGAGAAAGAAAAAAGCAGGATGGTGGGAAGAAACAAAACAGAAAGGTAGCCCTGGGTTCAAAATCAAAGAAGAAAGCTAAGGGTATTTTGAGTCCCCTCATTGGGAAGTCATAATCTGCACCATTCTTTCTCAAGGTCTCTCAACTGGTCACTAAAATATTAAATCTAAAACCTTCTCTAATATTTCCTCTGGTTCACTTTTTGCTCATTCAGATGGAATAGTCACAGCTAAGTCTTTTGGTGTTCTAGCAATTCAAACTGATTAAAGGCTTCTTGTAGCGCTCCTATAATCTTCCAATAATACAGCCAAATGGCACTCAGAAAGACAAAAACATTTTTCTACTTTTGCCAATATCCAAGAAATTGAAAAAATCAACACCTAAGCAAAAAAAGCGAGACATAAATTCATCAGCACCAAGTAGAGACGATCTTCAAAAGAAGCAGGTCTCTTATGTGTCTTTGTGTTGATGAACAGCTTCTAATTCCCCTCTAGGAAAAATCTACTACCTAAAGTAAATACCTTTAGGCAAAAGAAATGGTAAAACTAAAAAATTTACATAAAGAGAAATTTCAAAGTTTTAGCACTACTTTAAACATCTTTCAGGATAGGTATGGTTTCAAGTTAGACTGTCTTCTTTCCCTACTCCATTGTTTGCTAAAGCAGAAAGTATCAAATTTATAATTAATAATTCTTCAGCTATCATTCCCAAAGTTGTACTTAGTCACAATACAGCAGTTAACATTTAAATAAGACTCTAAAATTCAAAGATATCACATCAGAATTGTGGTTGTCTTTCTTGCCTATCAGATATGACTAAATTGTTGGTGATTGGAACTCAAATCACATAGTCAACTACATTACTGGATCCATGACCTACATCTTGAATTTGGCTAGTTAAACAGGCACACACAGCTATGTCTGCTCCAGCTTTGCAGTGAGACACATATCCAACAAGCTCCCATCTATTCAGCACTGGATCAAATGCCTCTGCTGTATTTAAGTATGAGTTGCCATTATGACCACTAAATGCAAAGATTTTGCCCATCACTGTTGTGATCCCCACTCTGCCCCGGAAGTGTTAAGAGCTGCCACATAATCCCACTTGATGTTCTGAGGGTCATACTGCCCAACTGAACTCAGAGGAGAATTATCATCAAAACCACCAACGACATATAAGCAACCATGAAGCTCACTAACTCCATCTCCATCTCACTAACATCCAGCTCTTCGCTGGCCCATTTCTTTGACCTCTATCCACTTATCCAGATGTGGGTCATACCTCTCCACACTAGATAAAGCAGCCACTCCATCATTGCCACCTACTGCATAAACATGGTTTACTAGAGCCACCGAGCCAACTCCTCCACGGGGGGTATTCATTGGTGCGACTCTACTCCACTGATCAGATTCTATGTCATACCTCTCCACATCATTGGAGCAGGTATGTCATCTAACCCTCCAATTGCATAATTTGGGCCCCCTAGAGAGGCCAAGGCAATTGCTCGACTCTGTGTTCATTGATGCCTTCATCATCCATTTATTAGTGAGAGGATCAAACATCTCTATGCTACTTAAGTGTTCATTTCCATCACGTCCACCTACTGCATACACTTTACCTCCCACAGATTACACTCACATGTCGCCTTCGTCTATTCATTTCCGGTCCAAAGAACCAACCGTTTTTAATACAATAGCACTCAATACTGCGAAAAGGGTCACCAGATCCACCTCGACCACCCACACAAAACAGTACACCAGCAGTGTGCTTTCTTGGGGGTAGTTTGAACAGAATCAGGCACTGCTCTGCTATTCAAATGAAGATGGTAATTTCTTGCTTCATCCAGTAAATCTCTGCATTTTAGATTTTGCTTGACAATCTGCTCTTTTGACACAACACCCACAGAAAATCAACTGGTAATAATGGCAGACAAACCTGTGCATGTGTTTCATCCAACCATTTGGAATGATGCTGAGGATTGGCAAGAAGCCACTTGATGGCAGCACTGTAGACTTGCTTTTCATTCTCAATATTTAAGTCACTGGAGGATAAAAGCTTATGGAGGTGCTGGGGTGACACACTTACAGGGTCTTCACACTCCACTACTTCAGTAAAATGTTCACAGGCACACCAATCTGCCATGTCCATTAAGTCTATTCGATGGTGACTTTCTGCAAAGGCTCTTACTGCCAGGCAATTGGAGGGATGAAAATGTCACTTCATGTATTCACAACAAGCTCTGGCCACCAATTCAACCTGCGGAATACAGGCTGCATACGAGAGAGGCTGGACATTGCCAACAGTCAGAGTGAGCCGGGAGGAATAGACAAACCTCACCAAGTCTTCTATTGCATCATCATCAAAGTCTTTAATCTCAATCAGCGTTTGCTTGGCTTCAGCCATTTCAGAGAGAAACATGGCTCTGAAATAGGGAATAACACAAGCCAGCACCAGCTTGTGACACGAGATTAGCTCCGAGCCAGCCTTTAGCGTGACATCACAGAGTTCTCCATTTTCATAAAGTCGAAGAAGAGAATCATGAAACTCTTTCCAAGTTTCATTTGCTTCAAAGCTAAGAGTCTTCTCCATCACAATCACTAACTGAAGATCTGTTCTTTATTTGCTGGTGCTGTTTCCTTTTCCTCTTTGTGAAGTTATTCCTAGCTTGTTTCCCATTTATAGATTCTGACGCCATTTGCAACACTCCTTTTTCAATATAGCTCTCTTCTAAACATCCCATTTATTCTTTTTTAAGGGCGAGAAGGTAGATGCAGTCACTACACTTCAGACATTTTCAAAAATTCACTCAACTGCCATTGTACAGTTGGCTCCGTCCTCGCTTGGCTCTTGCTGGCTTCGCCCAGGCTGCAGCCGCCACACCCAGCGCCTCCCGGCGCCCCGGCCTTATTTTTATTTTGAAACAAGGTCTCGCTAAGTTGCTGAGTCTGTCCTGGAACCTGTGATCCTTTGTCTTAGCCTCCCAAGTACTGGGATTACAGGCATGTGCTACCACACCCAGCTTTATTACAAATCTTACCTCATATAAAACATGTATAGCACACAATTAACAAATAGTATTAGATATATGTAATATTCTTATGTAAATGGCCATATAGCCAATTGATTCTCACAGAATGGTTGTGTTGATTTTTCTTGAACTCTGTATCCATAACCAACCTATGGTTGCAACTGACAAATTAGTACAGCTCTGACATGAATGTTGCTTGACATTTTGCTTATATTACTGAATGAGATCAAACTGAATTAGCAAAGACATATTGGAACTTCACTTGCTATTAATTACGTAAGTGGCTTTATGTAATTGAATAATTGGATAATTTTTAATTGGATAACAGTTTTCTAATGTAGGAGGAATATTTCCTCATTGTTTTTGTGTTCTGAAAATGTTACAACTATACACATGACACTTTTTTTTTTTTTTTTTTGCAGTACTGGAGGTTGAACTCAGGGACATTCTACCTTTGAGCTACACCCCCAGCCCTCTTTTTTATCCTTCTTTTTGGAAACAAGATCTTACTAAGTTGTGGAGGGCCTCACTAAGTAGCTGAGGCTGGTCCCGAACCTGAGATCTTCCTGTCTCAGCCTCCCAAGTACTGGGATAACAAGCATGAGCCACCACACCCAGTTTACATGACACACTTTTAAGTTTAATCTATCTTATTAACATTTTCCCATAACTCCCTTCTCCCCTTCCACCTCTGCCTCCTTTTTTTGTTGTTGTTTTAGGGATTGGACCTAGGGGCATTCTACCTCCAAGCTACCTCCCTAGCGCTTTTTATTTTTATTTTGAAATAGGGTCTTGCTAAGTTGCTGAGGCTGGCCTCAAGCCTGCCATCCTCTTGTCTCAGCCTCCCAAGTAGTGGGATTACAGACATGGGCTACTGTGCCCAGCTTCCCACCCCTTCTTAACTCTAGATAATCAACAAGATGATAATCAAGTCCTGATTTGCTGCAAGTCCCAACTGCTGTGTTGAAAATATTCCCATCTTGACCAATTTCAAACTATCCACGTGATCCTACTAAATGTGGAGTACGGAAGAGATGAGTAGTAATAGTATATTTTCATCATAAAGATAGCTACAAGAGAGGTAAGTAACCTCGAGACCATAGACAATAGTAGAAAGCAATAATAATAACTAGGACATGATGCCTTTTGAGTATATATTATCTTGTTTTATTTATTTTTATATATTTGTGGTGCTAGAGATCAAAGCCAGGGCCTTGTTCATGCTAGGCAAGCACTTTACCACTGAGTTACATCCCAGCCCTATCTTGTTTTAAATAGAATTTGTTGAATTGTAAATTTATATCATTTTATTTTTAGTAATGGCTGGCTGCTCAACGAATGCTCACAAAATTCCTGAAATTTTAACTATCGGCTCCTATGAAGCTTTATGAGCCAGCTCCAGCACACCTCTGCTTTGGAGTCAGACAACTTTGGGCTTAAATTTAACTTAACCAGTTCCTGGTTTTTCAGCCATGGACAGTACACTTAGACTCTTCTAGCCTGGTTGTTTCTATGATAGGGAATAACATCTAAGTCCTAAAGAGTAAGGATGAGACAGGATAAAGTCTGCAAAGTACCAAAATCAGCACAATGTAGGAACAGTGTTGTTTCTGGCCTTTCTCCTGCCCAGTTCATCCTGATCACTGCTTGTTCAAGTATTTTCCTGAGCTATGTTGCTATCCCAGCCCTCTGACTTGTGGTTTTAGGAACAAACTGTAGCTTGCTCTCAAAGTCCGTATCTCCCCAATCCCAGTGTGACATTAGTGCTCAGGAGGTTGTCTATGTCCTGACTACAAGTCTGCCATCATCTCCCCCATAGTCCTTGTGGGTCCCACCTCTATGCCTTTGCTCAGGACATGCGGTCTTGCAGAGCTCTTTGGACATCAGCGCCACTCTCCTCCTTCTTCAGCAAGGCACGCCTCCTGACAGCCCCTCACCAGCCCCTCTCATAGTACTATTGACTGGTATCGTGTGCTGGGGAGGTGCCAGGACTGTGCTGAGTGCTTCTCACGCATTATCCTAGTTACTCATTCCCATTTGAAGATGAAGACCAGAGGCCCCGAGAGAGTCAGTGATTTGCCCGAGTTCCTAACACCTAGTGAATGGCAGAGCTGGGATTTCAACACAGGTGTCCCTGTCCAGAATTTGCGCTTTTAGATATCATGTCCCACTTACTGCCTGAATAATTAACTTTTAAATAAGTGACTTTAGTTTAATGTTAACATATTGTGTTTAGGGCTTTTCTCATGTTTATGTCTATATGCTTTATCATGGTACGATCTCCTTGAAGACTTTTATAAAATGCCTTCCCTATGTATCAGGTATACAGTTAAACATGGGATACAAGACTAGTTTTTGGAAAAATACACCATAAAACACCCATATAGTGGAATATTATGCAAGTAAAATAAAGAATGAGGGGACCTTAAACTGGGCATGGTGGCACCTGTCTGTAATTCTAGTCCTTGGAAGGCTAAGACAGGAGGACCACAGGTTTGAAGCCAGCCTCAGCAGCTTAGCAAGGGTCTCAGCAACTTAGCAAGACCCTGTTTCCAAATAAAAAATAAAATAGGGCTGAGGGGTAGCTGGGAGGTAGAATGTCCCTGGGTTCAATGCCTGGTAATGTGCGTGCATACACATACACACAATAAAGGAAGTCTTTATGTATGGATCTGAGAAGGTTTCTGAGATATGTTATTAAATATATAAAAGGCACAGAGGACTTTGTTTACTGTACTATCTTTTGTGTAAAAACATGAGGGAGGATTAAGAATTTTTTCTTGTGTGTGTATTGTTTGTGTGTGTGTGTGTGTGTGTGTGTGTGTGTGTGTGTGTGTGGCACGGGGGATTGAACTCTGGCGCATTCTACCCCCGAGCTGAAACAGGGTCTCACTAAGTTGCGGAGGGCCTCACTAAGTACCTGAGGCTGGCCATGAACTTGGGATTCTTCTGTCTTAGCCTCCCAAGTACTAGGACTACAAGCATGTGCCACCATGCCCAGCTTGTGTGTGTGTATTTAATTGTTTAAAAAGACCCGGTCCTAGCTAAGTGTGGTGGTACCCTGTACTTGGGAGACTGAGACAGGAGGACCACTCTCAGCAACTTCTCAAGACCCTATTTCAAAATAAAAAAGGGCTAGTATGTAGCTCAGAGGTAGAATGCCCTTGAGTTCAATTCTCAATACCAAAAAAAAAACCCCATTCCTTATCATTATGAAGCTTGTAGTATAGGCATTATAAAGTAATAAGTGCTATAGTTGATATACAGTGGATCTTGTCCTTGAAAAACATATATTCCAAGTTGGTTGGTCATGGTGGCACACACTTGTAATCCTAGTACTTAGGAGGCTGAGACAGGAGGATTTCAGGTTTGAGGCCAGTCCCTCACCAATTTAGCAAGGCCCTCAGTAACTTAGTGAGGCACTATTCCAAAATAAAAAATAAACTAGGGCTGGGGTATAGCTCGGATGTAGAATGCCCCTGGGTTCAATCCAAAGGAAGGAAGGAAGGAAGGAAGGAAGGAAGGAAGGAAGGAAGGAAGGAAGGAAGGAAGGAAGGAAGGAAGGACATATATTCCCAAACCTTCACAAATCCCTAAAAATAATGAATGCTACTATGGCAGTGAAGGCCGGTTGTTTAAGGAAGCCTCATACTCCTCTTCCAAGTGCAGAATAGAGGACACAGCTTCTAGCAAAGGACGATGCTTCCCAACCTTCCTCATACAAGCCTGAGTTCTGGCCTGTGGAATTCGGGCAGGTGATGTGACTGCTTGTAGTACTAGCCATAGAAAGTTTCCCATGAGATCCACAACCTTTCCCTTTTCCCATCTGCTGACTGGGCGTCCAGGTCCAGGATGTTCCTGAATGACTGTGGAGCAAAGCTACCTCGCACCCTTTTCCCCTGCCACCCAGTGGGCTTAATTTGGGAAACAGAATTCTATCATGTTCAACCACTGGGATTACAGCTATTGTGGTTTGTATTGCCTTCATTAATACTCCACTCCAGTATACAATCTTCCTCTCAGGGTAAAATTTTAAGTGATTCCTTCAGACTCTTAATAATTTATCTCATTTGGTAAGCATA